>JAOUQZ010067338.1:0-19075 GCA_028564935.1 Neosilurus hyrtlii
ATGTCAGGTCCTGTGTGATGTAAACACCTAGGTACCGGAAACTGTCCACTCTCTCCACTGGGGCCCCGTTGATGATCTGGGGCTGGTAATTCCTCTCCTGCTTACTACTGAAGTCCACTCCTTAGTCTTGCTGATGTTGAGGAGGAGGTTGTTGTCCTGACACCATAATCCCAGGTTTTTAACCTCCTCTAGGTAGGCCGTCTCGTCGTTGACCTGTTTTATCCACTAATTTTTTATTCTCTTTTGGTTGTCTCTGTCAGTGTATTTTTATATGATCTCTGCCTGTTTCCTCAGCTCTGCATTTTGGATTATCTCTACTGTGTTGTACTGACTGACCTTTTGCCATTTCGTGAGGCTTTTGAAAGATTCTGATTCTGATTTGATTCTGTGTATGTTTACTATCAGAGGCCAATTATGCCAGTATATAGAGCTGCCTACTATGGTCGCAGGAGGCTGGAGCCTATCTCAGCCAACACTGGGCAAAGACAGGGTACACACCTGACCATCACAGGGCTGACACATACAATCATTCATACACACCTTGGGGCAATTTGGAACAGCCAGTTAGTCTAACGTGTATGTTTTTGGACTGTGGGGGGAAACCAGAGTACCCAGAGGAAACCCATGCAACCACAGGAAGAACATACTGAAAACCCCACATAGAAACACCCGAGCCCAGGACTCAAACCCCGGGCCTTCTTGCTGTGAGGCAGATGTGCTCATATAGCTGAATAGAGAAAATTAAAAGAGAAAAAAATAATTATGACTAACATTAATAAGGTGTATGCTCAGGCTCATCAGATGGATCACATTTAAATGGTTTTAATAATAATACACCACATAGAAAATGTTTTGTAAGTAGGATAGTGATTAAACTGTCCAAAAAAAGATAATAAACCTTAAATTATTAGTTTGGCTTAATCACCTGAAGCCTAATCATCTCCCCTAATCATATGTGCATGAATGGCAGGGTTATTGCGCCAGAAGTGCCTTCCATGAACAATAAAAAGGATTCAATCGCATCTTGCAAAACAGCCCTTGGACATCTGGAAGCGAGAACTCGGTACCATAACTGCACTCCAGGCACATACTGTACTTGTGTTCTTTGAACTAAAGAGCATGTAAAATTATTACACATCAGCCAACATGGCACAACAGGGCACTACGGTTTGTGGGCAAAATACCAGGCAAGGTGTCAGGTTTTCTCCAAAGGCAAATTGGGACCTATAACGTAATTGAACCTTCAAGAAGCTCCTGTAGAAACTGCAAATAAGTCTTATCTATATATTATATCTACTTCGGTATTTTCTTTAAAAACATAAACTACTTATTAATCAAGCGGGAGGTCTGTACAGAGAAATCTTAGCCAGAGGTATTTAGTACAGTTTGATCCATAGGCAATGAGTCATGGAGTCACGGCGAGCACATTTTCCCCCTATTATTCTTTGTGATGTGAACATTAGATGTCCTGAGATCATATATTACCCACGGGCAATGTGGAACAGCCAGTTAGCCTAATGTGCATGTCTTGGGACTGTGGGAGGAAACCGGAGAATTCAGAGGAAACCCACACAAGAACATGCAAACTCCACACAGAGATGCCCGAGCCTAGAACTCGAGCCCAAGACCGTCAAGCTAGAAGGATGTGCTAACCACTGGGCCACCGTGCCACCTGTTTCTGTAACTGTTTCACGTTATTTGATGAATCTCTTTTTCCGATGATGTTAGGGGCCCTCATAGAGTGCAAGGTACCTCCTCCACACAGTATGGATAATGTTGCAAACAAACCCTATATGGGAACTGGTTTTAAATACCCATCCGCTCATCCTACGATATGTACAATAGTACATGGATGTGACCAAATTAGCAAAAAAAACTTTCTCCTTGAAAGATTTACGACATGGCTGGGGTTTGACCTTTCAAGAAGATTCAAGGTCAAAGGTGTTTGAGTGAGTTTTCTTCAGGTACTCTGATTTCCTCCCACAGTCCAAACACATACACATTAGCCTAATTAGCTGTTCCAAATTGCCCCTAGGTGTTTAGGTGAATGTGTGTTTTGGCCTCAATGGTAAGGCGAGCTGTTCAGGGTGTACCCTGCTTCACCTAGAGATGGCTGAGATAGGCTCCAGCCTCCCTGCAACTTAATATGAATAAGCAGTTCGGCAAATGAGTGAGTGAGTGAGCGAGTGAGTGATCTGACTTTTAAGCGGAATTCCTTCTAAACTGTTGGGAGGATTTTGATGAAATTTCACACAGTTGTAGTGCACCACCTGAAGTAGTGCATGAAGTGAAATAATCTGGGCCCAATGTTTTCAAATGGAGAAAATTCAACAGTTAGCTCGTGTTTCAAGTATTCTACAGAGAATATTCTCCGAGTTCTAGTTTTGTAACTGCTGCTTGAGTGATGAGTACTGAAGTCTGAAGTCAAGTGCAACATTTAGTTGTGACATTAACAGTAAAACTTTCAGGAAGTCCGTGCGTCCGTGCGTCCATGTGGTCACCAATACAAACTGCAGAGTAGAAGAGACTGAATTTCTTGAATCTGAAACATTGTGTCTCTTTATTTATTCATCCTTTTACTGAATCATTCATTCTTCATGGGCGGCACGTCCGCCTCACAGCAAGAAGGTCCTGGGTTCGATTCCCAGCTCGGGCGTTTCTGTGTGGCGTTTGCATGTTCTCCCTGTGCTTGCGTGGGTTTCCTCCGGGTTCTCAGGTTTCCTCCCACAGTCCAAACACATGCACGGTATTGGCTGTTCCAAATCACCCCTAGGTGTGAGTGTAAGTGTGAATGGTTGTGTGAATGTTGACCCTGCAATGGCCTGGCGAGCAGAGTCGGCTGAGATGGGCGCCAGCCTCCCCGCGACCCTAATTAGGATTAAGCGGTTCAGAAAATGAATGAATGAATTCATTCATTCTTTATCAGATACCGCTTTATTCTGTTCAGAAATCATACCGTTAGCATAGTGGTTAGCATGTTTGAGAAATTATACCTGCACGTTAGTAGTAATTAATATGTTAAATCGTCCTCACCTGTTGTCCTTACCTTCATATTGTATCTTTATTACAAATCACTCGAATGTTCTCTTTTCTGCCTGCCTCACTCTGTCCTACCTGCCACAGAGGCGTAATGACTCCTCAAATAATCCAACAGGTCCCGCATGGACCCTTTTGTCTCCATCCAAACAAGAACACGGCCTGAAGGGAGGTGTATATCAGAGTCTTTCTGCTTCGAGCCCATCTCACTACACCTCAGCCCAGGTGTTTGTGTTGGCTAACTTTCATTATGCCGAGATTGGCCAGGTGTACGACTGCAAGGGAGATTTCATTACCGTGAGATTGCTTTTTCAGCTGCATGACACACACACACCCAGGGACGGGGAATGTGCACCTGGCGCCATCCCGACAATCCGACGTGCTTTTCCATCTCCATTTCTGCCGTGAAAGAGATCTGCGTAGATTGGTAGAGAAGAGAAGGGGAAACAGGAGGCTGAGGAGGTTCATTCAGTCAAAATAAAGATGCACATTGAAATACAGTCTGATTTCAGCCGCCCTGTCATTATTTATACAAACTAAGAGTAACTTAATCACCACAGAGCCTAAATTTCTCTGAACTCCTCCAAAAACACCATACACACTTAAAACACCACACACTGTTAGTTACATTTGAATAATCATGTATGTTAATATACAGCCAAACTATATATTAATTATTTGGTTAACATTTTAACTAATCTGAGTTAATCACATTAACTAATTTATATCACACAGAGATAGAACCATTCCTGTCATTTGTAAAGTAGGCCATTGGGTTGCCATCAGCGTGTTTCTGCCCTGCGATGGCCTGGCGAGCTGTCCAGGATGTACTCTGCCCATGCCCAGAGTTGGCTGGGATGGGCGCCAACCTCCCCGCAACCCTAATTAGAATTAAACGGTTCAGAAAATGAATGAATGAATGATTCACTAGATTTTAAAAAGGTTATGATGGTTGGGATATATTCAGCATTTGGCAAGCGCTCTCATCCAGAGTGACTAAAATTCATCATTTTTACACAGCGGAGCAATCGAGGATTAAGGGTTTTTACACATAAATTGAAAATTACATGAAAGTCCTCAGATTCGCTAGCATGGAGATGGCTAGCGAGTATAACACCCAATGTGTGATTCCGTGAACAAAGCCGTCCCTGGCAGAGCCTTTTATATTTTGCAGGCTTGGATGAACACATTTTTACTTGTTGGCTTAAATAACAACAATATGATTAGTTGTAAAAATATCAAACAACATTTTTTTTTTTATTGTCCCGCAAGGGAAATTTGGCTCGTAATTTAACCCGTCCAAAGTTAGCACACACACACACACACACACACACACACACAGGAGCAGCAAGCAGCCACATTGCAGTGCCCAGAGAGCAGTTGGGGATTAGGTGCCTTGGTCAGGGGCACTTCAGCCAGGAATGTGGAGGAAGGGGAGGAGCAACCCGCCACATTTTTCCCACCAGTCCAGGAATCAAACCACTGACCTTTTGGTCCCAAACACACTTCTTTAACCATTACGCCATGGCTGCCCCCTAAATAGTAACATTTATGGTTTTGTTACTCACTCTTACTAACACAAGTTGTACCAAAAATAAATAAAATAAAAAAAAAAAAAAAAAAAAAAGTGTACATGCCACCTAAACTGTTTTATAAGTGTAACAAAAACCTTGCTATGTCTCAGGGTTTTCCTTTTCAGGTGCTTTTCTGATTGTCAGTATCCGTTTCACTATTATATGTATTATTATGGTTATTAGTGTTGGTGGTGATGTTGTAACCACTTCAGTTTGATTGTATCAGTCATGGCTTAACTGCTTCCCGACTAGAGCCTGAGGATCTCTGGAGAGCAAGCACTTACCGCTTGGTGTTTGGTTGTGCATCAGTCTCCACTTAAATTCAAATTTGCTTTAAAGTCCAACAAATCAAAGTTACACAACAAATTTCACCCCCTTTACACCTAATGTTGTCAATCAACCAAGGCATGTTTGGCTTTTAAAGTTTGCTTCTCCACTTTTTAAGCCACTGTAGGTAGATATTAGCTAAGAAACACAGAATGCTCATTGTTCATGTCATGCAACATCTCACTGTATCCGTTATTGTGTCTGTGCTTCATTAGCAAGAATTATTTATTATTCATTTTAAATTTTAATTTATTTATTATTCATATTCATGAAATAAGAAGGTCCTGGGTTCAAGTCCCAGGCTCAGAAAGGGTGTTTTTGTGTGGAGCTTGCGTGTTGTCCCTATGCTTGCATGGGTTTCCTCTGGGTACTCCGGTTTCCTCCCACAGTCCAAAGACATGCACATTAGGCTAACTAGCTGTTCCAAATCGCCCCTAGATATGAGTGTAAATGGTAGTGGTTTTGTGTGTGTGTGTGTGTGTGTGTGTGTGTGTGTTGCCTTGCAATGGACTGGCGAGGTGTTCAGAGGGTACCCTGCTTTCCCACAGAGTCGGGCAGATTAACAGGCGGAACAGTGGCGTAGTGGTTAGCACGTCCGAATCACTGCAATAAGGTCCTGTTTTTGAGTCCCAGGCGTGGTCATTTCTGTATGGAGTTTGCATGTTCTTCCTGTGCTTCCTGTGTGGGTACTTCGGTTTCCTCCTGCAGTCCAAAGATATACACATAAGGTTAATTGACTTCCAAATCACCGCCAAGTGTGAGTGTAAGTGTGAATGGTTGTATGTATGTGTGTTGGCAAGGGTGTAACCATAGTTTAGACAATCCTAATTAGGGTCACGGGGGGGGGGTTGGTGCCCATCTCAGCCAATTCTGGGCGAGGGAGGAGTACACCCTGGACAGCTCGCCAGGCTATCGCAGGACAGAAACACGCTGACGGCAATGCAGCCTACTCTTGACGAAAATCAGCAATGGATCTTTTACATGCCTCTTACCATAGACAGTGATGGTAACCCATAACCCAGTTACCTGCACTGGGTTTCACAGTGATAATGGGGCTTGAACCCCCAACCTTTCGGTGCACTCTTCCATGCACTCAATTACATTTGTGGCATTTTCAGAGTGATTTACATTTATCTTTTTTTTTATATACAACTAAGCAATTGAGGGTTAAGGGCCTTGCTCAATGGCCCAACAGTGGCAGCATGGTGGTACTGGGGATTTAACCCCCAACCTTTGGCTCAGTAACCCAGAGCCTCAACCAGTGAGCCACCACTACCCCTTCTATTATTTTAATATATGAAAATTTTATTGTGATTTGAATCACAAGAACAGGCAGTGGACTTTTAAGTTAATTCCAGGTTCATTTGTATTTTGTTGATTTGTCTTAAAACGAATGTGATCTTTTACAATCAAAAGTTTAATGTAAATTAAGTCACAGATTTGTACAAAGAATTAAATGTAAAATCTTGATTTTAAGTGAATGTAAACAAATTTATTACTACATTGTGATCAGATATCATTAGTGTACCAGAAGAACTGACCCTGATGACCATTTTAATTTGATGCCAGTGTTATTTGCTTTAACCCACCCAAGCCTATATGTTCAAATAGGCTATTTAAAAAAACTATTTAACTGTCAATCCCACAGCACACACATTGTGTGCAACACAATAACAACCAAACTCACCATCCAAATCCTCCTACCCTCATCCTCATCCCATTCTCATTCGCTCTGTGACTGTGCGCGTGCGGGAGGGGCGCACTGATTTACACAAACATAGTTTGCCTCGGAGGCGGAAGCAGATAGCCTATCTTATAGTTTTATTTGCCTATATCTTCACTCTAGCTTTGCTGAGTGAACTGAGTCACTTCAACATGATACATATTTTAACACTAATTGCAGAAATTGCGCTCACGTGTGCAACAGCACTATTATTTAAGTATTTAGTTGCTTACTGTCTGAAAAAACACTCTAATATCTGCCAGCTGGTCCTGCTTTTTCCGCTTTTTAGCTGCTAATGGTACTCCCTCCATGATCTGTATCAGACCTCCCTCTAGCCTGGATGTGACAGTGTCAGTTAGAGCTGGTCAAAGCAGTGTTTCAAAGAAAGCCGCCGGGGCCCGGTGCAACCAAGTGTGCAACTGAGAGAGGGGTGGTCTCACACACATTTCTTTTCCTTAACAAATGGGTACAGGAAAATAAATCGTACACGATGGATCAGATCCGGTAAATGTTAAGGCTCATAAAAGTGGATCATATGTCACTTATTAATGCATTTTATTAGGGGAAGCGGATTTGTATTTTCCCAATACTGGGGGGGGCGTGTCCCCCTCAAAGAATACGTGGTTACGCCCCTGTGTGTTGGGCTTGTGATGGTCTGGCGAGCTGTTCAGGGTGTACCCCTCCATTGCCCAATGTCAGCTGAGACAGGCTCCAGTCTCCCTGTGACCTTGGTAGGATAAAGCAGTTCGACAAATGGATTGATTTATGGATGGATGTTTAAGAGACAGCTAACATGTTTAAGACAATTTATACCAATGTGATCTTCTTAGCTTGTGTTTTGGTGGCAGAAGTTTTCAGCAGGGTTACTTGTGAGGTAAAGTAAATCCTTCTGTACCTGTCAGTTTTGATTACCTGTTCCTTTGAGAGCTTTGTTCTTGGATTTGATTCCGTTTCACTTTGGATAAAAGCAGCTCCAAAATGAATGAATGCAAATGTAAAACCATCAACTGAGTGAAGGTGGAGGTCTGAAAAAGATTCTGAATATTAAAAGAAGGAAAAGTTTGCAAACATTCTTAAGTGCCTCTGTAAGATATCAAGTGAAACTATCTGGAATATGATCAAACTTATGAACATAATATTTCTTCTCCTAAACTTATGACTAAATTAATGTAATATAGTTTTGCATTTATTGGATCATATTATTATTATTATGATTGTTATTACTATGATGATGATGATGATGATTATTATCATTATTATTATTATTATTAATAATATTATTATTATTTAATAATTATGGGCGGTACAGAGCTTTAGTAGTTAGAACGTCCACCTCACAGCAAAAGGACCCGGGTCCGCGTCGCAGGTGTTTTTCTTGGCTCGGGTGTTTTTGTGTGGAGTTTGCATGTTCTCCTGGTGGTTGCGAAGGGTTTCTTCCAGGTACTCCGGTTTCCGGATTAAGTTAGACTATCTGACAATGGATAAAGACAATTTCTTGTTCACAGCAAGTAAGTCCTGGATTCAAGTCCCAGGCTCTGGCATTTCTGTGTGGAGTTTTCATGTTCTCCCCGTGCTTGCGTTGGTTTCCTCCAGGTACTCCAGTTTCCTCCCACAGTCCAAAGGCATGCACATTAGACTAATTGGCTGTTCCATATTGCCCCAGATGTGGACGCGAGTATGAATGATTGTGTGCATGTTGGCCCTGTGATGTTCTGACGAGCTGCCCAGGGTGTTTCCTGCCTTCGCCTGGTGTTGGCTGAGATAGGCACCAGTCTCCCTGTGACTTTAACACAAAAAGGCTTGGTTTAGAAAATGAATGAATTTATGAATTTCAAGATTTGCTTAAAGAATTGTCTGGAATTTTTCCTTATCTAGATATACCATTATAATCTGTCACAACCTGTGCATGGATGTTTGGGGCGCAGACGTCTTTACATTTACAGCATTTGGCAGATGCTCTTATCCAGAGCGACTTACAATGCAATTGAGGGATAAGGGCCTTGCTCAAGGGTGGTGACAGTGGGGATGGAACCGCTGCCCTTTGGATCAGTAACCCATCGCCTTAACCACTACGCCACCACTGCCCTGTCTTGCGCCATAGGCTACCCCCCAGGGATGTTTGGGCCATGGAGGGTATCTTAGGTGGGCTTTGGGGAAAGGCAATATAATTTTGTTTGGTTTTTTTTTTTATTCTTTTTTTAGATACAAAATGTCCGTGGCCCAAACATCCTAGATTCGTCACAACTCCAGCCTATCACTGCCACTCTCCTGTCTCACTACATTTTCTAGCAACCCCTGCACCACTCACAATCACATGACCTTGAACTCATGACTCATCCCACTGCACTGCATACATGGTTAGGTATTGTGTTCATTCCTGTAACTTTGTGTTTTAGTTACTGCTTAGATTATCTAGATATGAAGTTCTTCGTTATAATTACGTTTTGCTTTCTACAAGTGTGTCCGCCTGTCCAACCCATTCATATTTCACTATGAGGGAAGGTAAAAGTTATGGACCACCATTGTTTCTTCTCTCATCCCTAATTTCTCTATCCAGAGACACATAGCAGATTTATAAAATATCAAAATGACATGTTGTTAATTATTAAACATGGACACTGGTTAATTATTTACAGTGGAGAAGTAAATGTCAGGATTCTTGCCAATCAGAAGCTTCCCTAGTGATTTGAGTGCTGTGTAACGGAAAGTTTCATCTGTCGGTGGTTTACAGGAAATTTTTAGTGCAGCGATGTGACATCTGATGCTTACAGTATATACAGACAGAGAGGACGTTTGAGCTTCATGTGTGGTGCAAGCTGGTGGAAATTTTCACACAATGACAGCTACTGTATTAAAATAATCTTCACTGGTAATGTATATAGATTTAGACTGTAATATTAACAAGGCAATGGATTTACTGTAGCGAATACTGCAGGGTTCTCAGTTTAACTTGGTGAGTTAAGGAAAAGTCTGTTGGGCTTTTACACCCAGGTCTACTGGCTCATCAGGCCAGAGCTTATCCCTGGTTCTCTTACCCTGGGTTTACTCTGGGGCTCCATGTCCACGATCACCATGATTAAAAAAAGCACGGAGGTCCACGATTTATGAGCACACTTGGGGCACGACAGGAATAAAAAGTAACCAGGGTGCATCCAAGAGATGAAACTTGAAGAAATCATGTTGCCAAGTTCCCATCCCAAGTTTATCAAGAGCCCCTACGATGGCACATCAGGGTCTGTTAAGTTCTACTGTGCTTCCCAGCAACTAGGAGTTCAACTCCTCCTGGATGGGATGCTAGTCCATCGCAGGTTACCTTTCCAGTATTTTTACTGATTCCCATTTATACTGCTGAGCGGTTAGAGGCACACGCAGAGGCCCAGGGGTCTAGGCACAGTGGGGGTCTAATGGGGATTCAAGCCCACAACCTCTCGATCATGAACCCAGCACCCTAACCACTGACAATTTCTGGCTCATTTTGAAACTCTCATCGCTCACACATTTTTCGAACCACTGAATCCCACTATTAGGGTCACGGGGAGGCTGGAGCCTATCTCAGCCAAAGATAAGTAGTTAACAGGTGGGAACTGGCAAAGGCAGGGTACACCCCGCACAGCTCACCAGAGCATTGTAGGGCCAACACCTCATCATCTTCTTCCACTTGTTCCGGGGTTGGGTCGCTGGGGCAGCAGCCTAAGCAGTCAGGTCCAGACGTTCCTCTCCCCGATCTTGTTCTTTCGGTCCAGTCACTACCCAAAGCTTGTGACCATAGGTGAGGGTAGGAACGTAAATCGACTGGTAAATTGAGACCTTTGTCTTTCGGCTCATCTCCCTCTTCACCACAACAGACTGGTACAAGTTCCGCTTTACAGCAGAGGCTGCACCGATCCGCCTGTTGATCTCCTGCATCATCCATCCCTCACTCGTGAACAAGACCCCGAGATACTTAAACTCCTCCACTTGGGGCAGGACCTCATTCCAGACGTGAAGGATGCATTCCACCCTTTTCCGGCTGGGAACCATGGCCTCGGACTTGTAGGTGCTGATTTTCATCCCGGCCGCTTCACACTCATCTGCGAATTGCTCCAATGAGAGCTGGAGGTCCCGGCTCGATGACGCCAAAAGGACAACATCATCCGCAAAAAAAGCAGAGACGAGATCCTATGGCCACCAAACAAGAACTCCTCAACAACTCAGCTGCACCTAGAAGTTCTATCCATAAATATCATGAACAAAACAAAGGACAAAGGAAAAAAAGAAAAAGAAACAAAGAAATGTAAATGTAGCCTGTTGGGGTGTTTTTTATTGTTAAACCTTATTTGTAATTTGGGTTGACTCTCACCCTGAACAAATGTGTGCCATATTTGTTTAATAAACATATGAATAAAATAAAAAAGGGGCATGGCTAGAGTTAGAATGTGCTCATCTGCGTATGCACAGGGTCTCTGGTTGTTGCATTCAGTCCTTTATTTTCATTAATGTTACATTTATTGCATTTGGCAGACAGATCCAGAGTGACTTACATTATTTTTTAGACGACGTAGCAATTGAGGGTTAAGGGCCTTGCTCAAGTGTCCAACAGTGGCAGCTTTGTTATAGTAAGGCTTGAACTGCTGACCTTCAAATTAGCAAGGTAGAGCCCATATTTTTACATAAAGAAAACA
This sequence comes from Neosilurus hyrtlii, assembly GCA_028564935.1. Taxonomy (NCBI): domain Eukaryota; kingdom Metazoa; phylum Chordata; class Actinopteri; order Siluriformes; family Plotosidae; genus Neosilurus; species Neosilurus hyrtlii. The sequence goes on from JAOUQZ010067338.1 coordinate 11,322, forward strand.
AGAAAAGAAACAAAAGAAGGCCAACGGTGTGTGCACAGCTTTACCTAACAGTATCCTTTTCATTCAACTTTTAAATTCTACCTTCGATTGCATTTAACGTCCCTGTACATTCAATTACTGCTATACCTTTAAGTTTTCCAACACAAGTCATTGTAGAGAACTCCTCTGTTTATTTCTTAGTAAGATGACAAGTAAAATAATGTTTATATTCTGTTTATATTGGTGTGGCAAATTGCTGTAATATGATGTTCTGTTACAGCAAAATAACCGTCCACTTTATGTCATCAACATCACAACATTTTGCAACAACAATATAGTCTATTATGTTTTTCTTTATATAATGTACATCTCTCTGTCTGCATACTGATGAAATCTGTTGCAAACACCATAAAAGCAGCTGCCGTGGCATAATGGTTAGAGAAGTGGGTTTGGGACCTAAAGGTAACTGGTTCTATTCCTGAACCAGCAGGAAAAATGTGTGGCAGCAGGGGGAGTGAGCAGCACCTTCCCTTCCTCCAATCCATGGCTAAAGTGCCTTTGAGCAAGGTACCTAACCCCCAACTGCTCCCAGGCACCCCAATGTGTGGCTCTGAGTATGTGTTCACTTTAGATGGGTTAATTGCAGAGACAACAACTCCCCTGGCAGGATTAATACAGTACATCAAAATAAAAATTTTATCCCACAGTCCAAAGGCATGCACATAACTGGCTGTTTCATAATGCCCCAAGGTGTGGATGTGAGTGTGAATGGCTGTGTGTGTGTTTGCCCTGCTATGGTCTGGTGAGCTGTTCAGGATGTACCCGTCTTCACCCAGCGAAGGCTGGTCCTAGTAGTAGGATTATGTTTCCTCAGTGGCAGTATACGTTAGAATGGAGGAATGCCACAAGCAATAAACACATGAAAACTTTACTGTATATATTTGTATGGTGACGTGCTGTAAACTGTTTTAATCCTATCATGGTCACAGGGAGGCTGGTGCCTATCGCAGCCAACTTTGGGCAAAGGCGAGGTAGATCCTGAAGAGCTCGCCAGACCATCACAGGGCCAACACACACACACACAAAACCATTCACACTCACACCTAATGGCAATTTGGAACAGCCAGCCAATTAGCCTAATGTGCATGTCTTTGGACTGTGGGAAGAAAGCGGAGTACCCAGAGGAAACCCATGCAAACACGAGGGAAATCTGCAAACTCCACACAGAAACGTCCTCAGGCCTCAAACCCACGACCTTCTTGCTTCGAGTTGAACAGGCTAACCACTACGTCACCGTGCCAGCCCGGTAGAACAAATAACCTGTCTCGAAATAATCATCCACATCACATCGTCTCATTTCTGTATTTTTTTTTTTGTCCTTATGTAATATATATTTCTCAGCCTACAGACTTCCATATTAATCATTCGATTCCCAGGTGAAGGGAAACTAGATTGAAGATGAATATTCTGGGGCAGGGTAATTTCTCTATGTATCAGCACTGGCGTATGTGTCTGGTGTCTGTGTTCAGATTTTTCTTTTTTCCTTCACACCACCGCTGACGTAGTGCTGATTGTAAATTACTATTGCAGGACTGTCAGAGTGACTCACAGCAACTCCGAAAATAGGATAGTACAGTATTTTTTTTTTCCTGACTCAACATTCATGTTTCTATTCATTTCTTAATAAATAAAGAAATAAATCCGGTGCAGTGTAGCTTTTAAAATGAGATTATGGCACTTATGGTGTTATATAAATCATTATATAAAGATTTGGGCTTGTGTTATGATAATGATTGTGGGTGAGAGAGACACCAGTTCCTTTTAGCAGCAGAATAAAATTAAAGAAGCAAATGTTGGTCATCAAACAAGTGTTTATGAGAAAAAGGATATTGTGCAAATTAATTTTTTTTTCTTAAAATCATTGCTTTGTATTTCATGTACAGTATTTTCATTCCTATTGCAAGTGTTTTTATTTAAACCATCTTACAAGTTAAATTAAATGCAGTTTAAGGTCAAGGACTGCTGTGTTTTTCCTGTGCGACAGCAGAGGGTTGTGAGAAGGAAGTCTGCAAGAGACAGGGAGAAGAGAAGAAAAGAGAAGAGGAGAGGAGGGAAGTGAAGAGAAAGGAGAGGAGAGGTGAAAGGTGAGGAGAGAAGATGAGAGAAGAGAGGAAGGGAAAAGAAGACAAAAGAAGAGGAGAGAAGAGGTGAATGGTAAGGAGAAGAGAAGAGATGAGAAGAGGAGGAGAGAAAAGACGAGGGTATGTGTGAAGAGCAAAAAAGAGAAAATAAGAGAAGAGAAAGGAGAGGAGGAGTGAGAAGAAAAGCAAAAAAAGAAGAGGATAAAAAAGGCTGGGAGAGGTGAAGTGAAAAGAGAAGAGAGCAGTGGAGAAGTGCAAAGAAAAGGAGAGAACAGCAGTGAAAAGAGAGGAGATGAGAATGACAGATGAGACGAGATAAGGTGATAGACAAGGAAAGAAGAGAAGAGAACAAAAATGCCAAAGAGAGGTGAAGTGAAATGAGAAGAGATGAGAGGGGAGGTAAGATGAGGAGAGAGAAGAAGAGAATAGGACAAAATGATGGAGAGGAGAGGTGGGAAAAGAGGGGAAAGGTGAGAAGAGAAGAGATGAGAAAAAAAGAGCAGGAGAAAAGGAGAAGAGGAGAGGAGAGATGCAAAGAAGTTAGAAGAGAAGAGAAGAAGAGAAGAGTAAAGAAGAGAAGAGAAGAAGAGAGGTGAAGTGAAATGAGAAGAGATGAGAGGGGAGGTAAGGATAGAAGACGAGAAGAGAAGAAGAGATGAGGAGAGGAAGGAAAAGAGAAGAACAAGAGGAGAAGAGATGCAGAGAAGAGAAGATAAAAGATGGGAAGAGTAAAGAAAAGAAGAAGAGAGGTGAAGTGAAATGAGAAGAGATGAGAGGGGAGGTAAGGACAGAAGACGAGAAGAGAAAGGGAGAGAACAGATGAGGCGGAAAAGGAAAAGAGAAGAACAAGAGGAGAAGAGATGCAGAGAAGTGAGAGGAGAAGAGAGGAGAAGAGAAGAAAATGATAGAGATGAGAGGACAGGTGAGCAAAAAGGAGAAAGGGTGAGAGGAGAGGTGAGGAAAAAAGAGAAGAGAAACGAAATGCAGTGACTGGACTTAACGATCGCTTCCAGCTGATGGATGACGGGAAACGTAATGCTTGGAGATGCTCTGGAGACACAGTTGTCATCAAACTGCTCTATTAGACCACGTGTCATCCCTCACTTTAAAATCTGCCGACTCCAGGCTGGTTTGCCTTGAAGGGGCGTTCACTTCCAATCCTTCTTTAACTGGTACTAATATTCCCAGGAAGAGCTCTGGTTAAACTGGTGGCTACTTAACTGATATATTTCACTGTGTTTCTAAAGCGTTGGTGTCATTTTCGATTCCGACGCTTCCCAAACTGGAAGAGGTCAGACTGTGTACTATACTAGATAAGTGCTATAATCCATCCCTTATTACACTAATTACTTTCTGTATAATCTTTTCCAGCAGTATGACGTCTATATTTATAATTTCAGCTCGTCGCTTGTCTCTGGACCGTTTTAGATTAATATGCAGTGTTTATCATCGAGGGTTAATGCTGGCTGCTAAGCAGATTTACAGGTCACTAAGCGGACACAGACAAAGTCCCAGATAAAAATAATATCCATTTGCCTAGGTGACTGTATGTTCATAACTAATGCATACGCCAACCCCCGACTAAAGTACCCAGTGTGCTTTCTATTAATAATATCAGTCACTTTATAAGGCGGCATGGTGGTGCAGTGGTTAGCACATCCGCCTCACTGCAAGAAGGTCCTGGGTTCAAGTCCCAGGCCCGGGCGTTTCTGTGAGGGGTTTGCATGTTTTCCCTGTGCTTGTGTGGGTTTCCTCCGGGGTGTTCCAGTTTCCTTCCACGCTACAAAGATAGTCCAAAGGTGTCCAGCAACAACAGATCACCAGAAAATGACTTGCAGGAGTCAGAAGGAATTATGTAAGAGATATTAGTATATATACTAAATGGGGTAAAGTGGTGGTGTAGCGATTAGCACGTCCGCCACGCAGCAAGAAGGTCCTGGGTTCGAGTCTCTGGCTCGGGAGTTTCAGTGTGGAGTTTGCATGTTTTCCCTGTGCTTGCATGGGTTTCCTCTGGGTGCTCCAGTTTCCTCCCACAGTCCAAAAATATTTACATCAGGCTAACTGGCTGCTCCAAATTGTGTGTGAATGAAAGTGTGAATGGTTGTGTGTGTGTTGCCTGGCTGTGGTCTGGCGAACTGTTCACAGCGTAGTGGTTAGCATGTCATACTCACAGCAAGAAGGTCCTGGGTTCAATTACTGGCCTTGGGATTTTCTATATGGAGTTTGCATGTTTTTCCGGTGTTTATGGGTTTCCTCCGGGTACTCAGGTTTTCTTCCACAGTCCACAGACATGCACGTAATCTAATTGGCTGTTCCAAATTACCTGTTGGTGTGAGTGTGAGTGTGAATGATTGTGCCCTGCAATGTGCTGGCAAGCTGTTTAGGGTGTACCCCACCTTCGTCCAGTATTGGCTGAGATAAGTGCCAGCCTCACCGGAACACTAATAGTAGGATTAAGTGGTTCGGCAAATGAGTGAGTGAGAGATCGACTTTATACCAGGCAAGTACTGTGAATTTCAGCTATAGCACTGTACTAGGAATACAGGTAAATATGAAGGGGCCCGGTGGTAGGATCCTGGATTACTAATCCCAAAGTCAGGGGTTCAAGCCCCACTGTCACAAGGTTGTCACTGCTGCTCCCCCTGTGCAGAAAACTGGGTTACCAAAGGCCGGCCATGTCTTTTACTGTCTGAGGTGAGAGGCATGTAAAAGAACCATTGCCGACTTTTGTAAAGAGTAGCTGCATTGCCGGCAGAGTGTTTCTGCCCTGCGATGGCCTGGCGAGCTGAACAGGGTGTACTCTGCCCTCGCCCAGAGTTGGTTGAGATGGGCGCCAGCCTCCCCGCGACCCTAATTAGGATTAAGCGTTTCAGCAAATGAATGAATGAATGAAGTAAATATGAAAGCATTACTCAGAATGAACATAACGTGTTCTAAACAGCTACAAGTCCAAATCAGTACAAACAGGACCACTCATGCTCAGTGCAAACCTCCACTAAGATAAAAACAGCACCTCCTGGTGGGCTTTCCGTAATACCACCCCCCCCCCCCCCCCCCCCCCCAAAAAAAAAATCAGATAATCCTTTTAAAAATTTTTGTATTTAGAATTTAATCTGTCAATCAAACAAAAATCAATCGAATGGAGGCTGACTTTTCCAGAGCCCAACATCTGGGAGAAATTTCATGAAAATCTGCACATAGATATTTGTGTAAACCTGCTAACAAACAAATACACAAACAATAGAGAGGGGCACTCGTAGAGTGCATGGTAACTTTGCCAGGCACAAATGGATTATGGAGACAAGTGCATTGATTTACCTGAAAAATCTGCCTTAGACTTAGACTCACTCATTCATTTTCCAAACTAATCCTACTAGGGTCACCGGAAACATGAAGCCTGTCTCAGCCGACACTGGGCAAAGACGGGGTACACCCTGAACAGATCACAAGACCATTGCAGGGCCACAATACACATCCATGCCTACTCACACACACACTTAGGGGCAATGTGGAACAGCCAATCGGCCTAATGTGCCTTAACACATCCAAGACAAAGGAGATGATAATGGACTTCAGGAGAAAGTAACTTCAGGGATCTAAACAAACTGAGCACTCTGTCCTCTATATTGATGGAGAGGAGGTAGAGAGGGTGGAGTGCTTCAACTTTCTTGGAGTCCACATCTCTGCTGACTTCAACTTCTGCTGGACCACAAACATCTCTCACCAGGTGGGGAAGGTACAACAAAGGATGTACTTCCTCAGAAAGCTCAGACAAACCCGCCTACCCCGACCCCTGCTGACAAACTTTTACCACTACGCCATCGAGAGCCTTCTGACCTACTACTGTACAGAGTGGCTAAACAGCTGTACTGCAGAGGACAGGAAGGCCCTGCAGCAGGTGGTGAGGATGGCAGAGCAGGTAATTAGAACTATACTACATGCCATGCCACTACATACTACATGTATCTTATGATTGAAAAGTGCTACTTTTTAACCTGTGTATACCATGCACCTTTGACATATTATGCACCCTTCTGTGTATGTGTGTATGTAGATAGATTTAAATGTGTGAATATTTGGATAACATATATGTCTGTAACTGTGTGAATATGTGAATAGATGTGTATGCATATACAGGAAATATGTGTGTATATGTGTCTATATGTGATGTGTATGTAGGTATATGCACATATATAGCCAAGTGTAGTTACCTTAGTTATCTTTTGTGCACTTTTTGCTGCTAAACAGAGAGCGGCTAAACTGATTTTCATTTTTCAATCAACAGTTGACAATAAATATCTTTTTATCTTTAATCTTTTACTCAAAAAGTTATGCACAAATTTTAATGAATTTGTTTTCTAGAAAACGGTATGGTACAAGTAGCAACCCATTACATTTTGGAAGTGATCCATGCATGGGAGCATTTTATTTATTTTTTTAATCAATAAGTGGAAATAATGTGTAAATAAATGTTCATCAGATTCCCACTAGGGGGAGACATTTCATCATAAGTGTGCCAAGTTATAATAGAGTATGCAGCCTTAGGCTTGTCACCATTATCCATTTGTGCCTGGTGAAGTTACCTTGCACTTTCTGACTCCCCCTCTAGTTACCTCTGCCAGGAAGTAATGTTTTTACCTGTGTGGGTTTGTTAGTATTTATTTTAGCTTGTTTTGTGTGTGTGTGTGTGTGTGTGTGTGTGTGTGTGTGTGTGTGTGTGTGTGTGTGTGTGTGTGTGTGTGTGTAAAATAACTGAAAAAGTTATGCAGGGATTTTTTTTGGGGGGCATTTATTTGTTTGTTTATTTATTTATTTTATTGTTTGTTTGTTTGTTTGTTTGTTTGTTTGTTTACATTTAAATAAGGTGTCATACAAGTAACAAGCCAGTAAACTTTGTAGGTGATCTGTGCATGGGATCATTTTGCAAAAACAATTCTGTAATGTTTATTTTATAACATGGTTCAAATTGTTCATTAAGTACCCACTAGGGGGAGACATTTCATTATAATCATGCCAAATTACAGCTCTGCAATGTTTTGGTGAGCTGTTCGGTGTGCACCACACCTACGTCCAGAGTTGGCTGAGATAAGCTCCAATCTCCATGCAACCCGAGTAGGATTAAGCGGTTAAGCAAACTAATGAATTTTGTTTGTTTGTTGGGAAATCTTCCCAAAAAGGTTTGCGTGGCATCTGTATATTTGAGATTATGTGGTGTGAATCAAAACTGGGATCCAATGGAATTCAACAAAAGTCACATGAGTGGGAGGGCTTTTTTTTTTTTTCTTTCTTACTTTCATGTGGGTGAAAAGGACAAAGGGCCCTGATTCATTATTGTAGATAGGAATAATTAATTTACTGTGCACATTCATTCATCCTGAACCACCTGGTCTGTGTCATGGTGGTTTTAATTAAGCTTGTAGTTTGTTCATTCTGAGAAATAAAAGCAATTAAATTTGTTAGAAAATATTGCAGGCATCAAAAATAATTACTGCATGCAAGTGATTAAAAAAACAATTGCGCTCACCTGTTGAAGATGTCACCACTATCCATGACCAGGAGCCAAGGGTGCAAAATTTGTCCATGCTCTCTCTCTCTCTCTCTCTCTCTCTCTCTCTCTCTCTCTCTCTCTCTCTC
>JAOUQZ010067345.1:1885-19072 GCA_028564935.1 Neosilurus hyrtlii
TCTTTAAATATCTAAATACACTCTATCAATATCTAAATACACTCTCTAAAAATCTCACTACACTCTCTAAATATCTCATTACACTCCTAATATCTCATTACATTCTCAATATCTCATTGCACTCTTTAAATATCTAAATACACTCTATAAATATCTAAATACACTCTCTAAAAAATCTCACCAAGATGGCTGCCCTCTGGCCTTAAAATTTAAGCACTAATGCGCAATCTAGTCTTTTTGTCTTTAGATCAGTAATTGAAACAGGTGGAAGGTGTGGCTACTGCTTGGCTGAAGTGAAAATCTGCACCCATACTGGCCCTTTGTGGATAAAATTGGTCACAGTGGCGGCCCTGGCTTGTTTTACGCCCTGGGCGAACACCCCCCGCGGTGCGCCCCTACACAGATTGCGCCCTGGGCACTTGCCCATATTGCCCATATCTAATAATGCTACTGATTGGACATCCCTGCTCTAAACACACAGACTGAGTGATGTTTACATGGAAACAGGGCTATTATGATAGGACTGCAATAGTTTGCTCAAACACTAGATGACAGTATTGGCTTTGACTTTATTCTCCCTTTATTCTCACTTTCCCTTTGTCTCTTCTCCTTATAGACTGTTTTGTTTGTTATATTTTATAGCTGATACTCTTAAACATGTTAAAAAACTTTTAAAAACAAGAACATCTTTAGACTGCAGTCATACTCCAAAAATAAAGACTTGTAAAAATTTGCTATTATTGTGAGAATATTAATGAGGCTCTACAGACACGATTTTCATGTAAAATCTAAAATTTTTATAAACCAGGAAAATAATTTATTTCAAATCATACACAGGAAGGAAAAGAGTCCACTGCCTGATATGCACTATATACCCATCAACCGTGAGATTCAAAACATTATAAAGACCCACAGGAGTGTAAATAACATTGATTATCTCATTATAGTGGAACCAGTTCAGATATGGGATGTAATATGTGTATGGATCCGAGCGACTCTGACAAAACCACTATGTCTATTTACAGTGGTGGCCGAAAATTTGTGAACCCTAATGGATTTTATACATTTCTGTATTTATATGATCTAAAACATTATCTAAAAATCCTAAAAGTAGATAAAAAGATCCCAGTTAAATGAGAAAAAATATTTTCTTTGCCATTAATACATTGAAAAAAATATATGCAATATTACATATCTTTAGCAAACTGCAGATGAGCGCTGATAGGCTCCAGTCTCCCTGTGACTCTAATGAAGGATAGAGTGGTTAAAAATATTAGATGAGAAGGCAGGGTTCACGCAGAGCAGCTCACCAGACCATCGCAGGGCCTATGCAAATACACAACCATTCATGCATTGACACACTACGGGCAATCAGGAATATCCAATTAGCCTAATGTGCATGTCTTTGGATTGTGCGATCAAACCAGAGATCCCAGAGAAAACTTATGGAAGAACCTGAAAACTTGGGGCTCGAACCCAGGACCTTCTTGCTGTGAGGCAGAACTACTACACCACAGTGCGCCCGCCCTCATTATCAAAGCTATTTTATGTACTGTGGTGTTTTAGATGAAGTGGGTTTGTACAAACTGAGATCCTTGAAGACAAGGTTTGCCCAAGCTGGTGTGGAAGAATTCCTGTGCACCAAACCCTCATCTCAACCCCACTGAACGCCTTTGGGATGATCTAAAATGTCAAGAAGTCTTATGGTCAGACATCAGAGTCTAACTAAACTAAGGCTCTTGTAGCTGAATGAGCACAAATTTCCACAGCCATATTCCAAAATATCGTGGTAAGACCAGCATCCCCTGCGACCCTAGTAGGATTAAGCGGTACAGCAAATGAATGAGTGTAAGGAGTGAGAGTAAGTTTGGGTGTGTGTGTCTGTGACAGAAAGGCTGCGGCATAGTGGCGTAGTATTTAGCATGTCCACCTCACAGCAAGAAGGTCCTGGGGTCGAGTCCTGTGCACAGACATTTCTGTATGGCGTTTCCCCATGCTTGTGTGGGTTTCCACTGGGTCCTCCGGTTTCCTCCCACAGTCCAAAGACATGCACATTAGGATAACTGTCTTTTACAAATTTTTCCTGTTCTACACCTTGAACAGCTTGCTGGTCCTTCACAGGGCAACACAAAAACAACCATTCACACTCACATACCTAGGGGCAATTTGAAACCTTAGCCTGATGTGCATGTCTTTGGACTGTAGGTGGAAACTGGAGTACCCAGAGGAAACCCACACAACATGGGGAGAACATGCAAACTCCACACAGAAAAGCCCTCGCCAAACCTGGGACTTGAACTCTGGACCTTCTTGCTGTGAGGTGGAGGTGTTAAACACTACACCACCATGCTTCTTCTAATGTAGAGATCTTACTCACTCATTTGCCCACCCATTTAATCCCCATTATTAGGGACTCAGGGTGGCTGGAGCCTATCTCAGCCGACACTGGGTAAAGGTGGGGTACACCCTAAAAAGCCCAGCAGGCCATTGAAGGACAGCACACACAAGCATTCACACTCACACTCACACCCAGGGCCATTTTAGAACAACCAATTAACCTACTGTGCATGTCTTTGGAATGTAGTAGAAAACCTAAGTGCCACCCATAGAAAAACCCCTATAGATTACCTGTACAATATATAGAAAGATTATAGAATCGAAAGTCAACTAAAGAATTTTAAGCCCAGTTCATAATTCTAGAACTTTTGTAGAATCTATGTATTCCTATAGGCAGGATATAAAATTCAAAGTCAATTCAAAGATTTTATAGCCATCCATGGAAAGTCTGTAGAGTCATCTATAAACATCATCTATAAATAGATTTACATAGTACATGGCTATGAAATTCCAAAAACTCCATGAATATATATAATTAATATATAGGGGCCTACATGTATAATTATAATATATTTTGCATGATGTTACATTATTCATTCTCTGTATGATCCACGCAGGGCTACTAATGACTTCAGAATCTATTGATTATATAATAAACATCATAATTATGGCTTTTTTGGGTAGATTTATTTGTGTGAAAATTGGGGAGGCTAGTATAGTACTATTACTATAATAAATAATATTATATATCATCTAATATAAAAAGGGTTTCAGTGCAGCTCCAGTCTTAAAGCAAAAGTGCAGTTTTCATGCCATGAGCCAAAACTACCTATATATACCCTGCAAAAAATGTTTCTACAGAAATATTCTATACAACATAATGTTTCTATAAAAGTTCTATAGAAAAAAGTCTTTTAGCAATCTTGTTCTAAATTATTTTCTATAGAAAGGAAAAATTCTAAAAAAAAAGGATTTATAGAAAAAAAACTTGTTCTCTATAATTTTTGTATAGAAAGAAAATATTCTATAGAACATTAAAAATCTGTAAACATGTGGTGTAGAAAATGTTTTGTAAATTTGTCTGTAGGGATGTCTATAGAAAATGTCTTAATAGAGAAAACTGGTTGTTTAGTTTGCTTTAGAAAAAAAAATATATGGATTTGTATATAAATTCTGTGGAGGTGACAAAGGAAACGTTCATTATTCATTCATTTTCTAAACCGCTTAATCCTTATTGGACCCTAATTAGCGGGAAGGCTGGCGCCCATCTCAGCTGACTTTGGGCGAGGGCGGGGAACACCCTGGACTGCTTACCAGACCATTACAGGGCCAGCACTCACACAACCATTCACACACACTCACACTCCTAGAGGCGATTTGGAACAGCCAATTAGCCTACTGTCGGAGGAAACTGGAGTATCCAGAGGAAACCCACACAAGCATGGGAAAACGCCCAGAAACGCGAGCTGGGAATCGAACCCAGGCCCTTCTTGCCATGAGGCGGACGTGCTAACCAGTGCGCAACCGCGCTGCCCAAAGGAAATGTCGTGTAATTTTTAACATACATGTGTTTTTCTGTTTCTAATATAAAGACAAGATCAAATGAGATCCAACAATCTGTGTTCCAACTCGTGTATAATGATTTCTCTTCTCAATGCCTCTTCCATAGACATCTAAATACAATAGACCGGTCGTGTATCGCTCACGCGGTGGCAACTTGACGCCATCTTGGGGAGTGTTCCTTGTGGGTTTTTGGTATAGAAATAGTGGGAGAAGTGAAGAAAATGTTTAATGCCTCCTGAAAGCGATTCGTGGGTTTATTTGGCACATAATAACATAATTAAAAACAATGTCATTATCTCACACCATGTCATGCTATTTGCAACATTCAAACATTTTTATTCCAATAGTGTTGTATATTTTAATGTTGTTTATTGTGAAAAACTTATTGCAACATATTTTTATAAAGTAATTCTTTAAATAGAAAAGTTAAATATATAGAAAACCAATACATTTGAGTTTATTTATAGTAATTAGAGTTTATTTATTTACTTATTGATTGATTGATTGATTGATTGATTGGTTTATTGGTTTATGGATGGTACTTGTTGGTATAAAAATAAATTAAAATAAAATAATTTCTAGACACGTGTATGTTCAAAGTGGACCCTGCATACTAAGGCCGACTTAAAGGGTGCTGCATCTGCCCTCTTGCACGCAGCGACCCAGTTGGAATGTCTGTCGGAAGACTTCTCATGATTGGGAAACCTAAAAATTCATGCATAGTATACACTAGATTTCAGGATGTTGCACACACATTTACATCTATATAATATATGTAATGTACATAATATCACATAACACAAGTATCTACATGTATATACATGCACATGTAGATGCAACACCACTATAAAATAAATCACTTTTAATTTATTTACAGATCTGCTCATGTTTAACCTGCACATAAAACACACACCAGTCCCTCACTATCTTAATTCCAGTGGGAGGACATTTTTGGAACACAAAGTTTCTGGGGTAACATTAACTGTAACACAACTTTGGCACTAACAGACTATAACGCCCCTCTGTCTTTAACTGAAAACTTAAGGTTCAAAAATTCAGGAGGAAAGCAGCTTTACCCAGTAACTCATAAGCTAAAATGGCTTTACCATGAAAAAAAATCCTCTGCTGCATTAGGTAATTAAACATCATTAAACATTATTCAATAAGACAGTCTCTGTGGAGGCTTGTGCTACCTCTGTGACCTTTTCAGTTCAACTGTGTGGCCCTCTGGCCCTGAAACAGGTTTTGTACTTTTAGCAGCCACGGTGTTGCTGACAGGCTGCGCCTCCTGTACAGTCTGCCCCCCATCTGCTACAGCCAGTTGATGTGGTGACTGTGGAGTTTCCACCCCATCAGTAGATTCAGAGTAATCACACTCTTCTAAAAGGTACCCCGGCAGGAACCCTCCCCTCCAGGCTCACTGCGGTCCTGAGGGCGTCCTCAGTGTCTGCAGAACTGCCAAACACCAGCAAGTGCCACCACAAATGACACTGGACCTGTCTTGTGTCTGTTAACTCCTGGAATCCATGGCAGACCCTAAGAAAAGTTCTTAAGGAACACACAGTCTCCAGGTTGGAAAATCCTGTCTCTGTCCTAATTATCTCATTGACCTTTCTGCTTAAATTGAGAATAAACCACTCTTGCTCCCACATCTGGATATAGAAGGTCGAGATGTGACTTTGGCCTCCTTCCAAGTAACATCTCTGTTAGCCTGTTGTCGAGAGGGGAGCAAGCTGATATTGGAACAGGAAACATAAAAGTTTAACGGCCAGAGAACATCTTGATATCTTTTTCAGGCCAACTTTCAAAGTTTCAACAGCCCACTCTGCCAAGCCATTCAAGGCTGGATGATAAGGTGCAGTGCAGACATGACGTATCCCATTTTTCTTCATAAACTCCTGGAAAACCTCAATGGTGAATGTGTGGCCATTGTCTGTCACTTGAGTATCAGGTAGACCGTGAGTTGCAAAAATGCTGTGGCGGGGGTTGTGATGTTTGACATAATGTGTGCTTCCAGCCATTTAGAATGGGAGTCCACCAGCACTAAAGACATGTGACCCAAAATGGGCCTGAGTATCCAGGTGAACCATGGACCAGCCTTTACCATGGACGACTTGGCCCCTCCCATGGATGGAGTGGAGCAGGTACCAGCATCTTTTGATCACTTTAAGAAGGTACACATAACTTCACCTTTTCCTCAAATGTCTGATCCATCCCCGACCACCATACAAATGAACAGGTGAGGCTTTTCATCCAGGACACGCCCAGATGGGTCTTATGCAGCTCCTCCATGATTTGTGCATGACCTGGACATGGGACAATCACTCGGGATCCCCAAAGGATGCAGCCATCCTGTACACTCACCACCAGCTGCCATTTTCCATAAGGCTTAAACAATTCCTCCTCATCCTTAACTGGCCAGCCCTGCAACACCCATTTTTTTAACTCGGGACAAGATGGGGTCTCTTTCAGTCTACGTTTTGATCTGCTTTGCAGTCACTTTAGAGTTTGAGAGTCTGTTCAATAAAAATAGAGTTTCTGGGGACATGTATGTGTGGTTTGGTGTCTCAGAGAGTGGAAGTCTGTTGAAAGCATCTACATTAGCATTGTCACTGCCCGTGATATGCTGAGAGGGCTAATGCCCAAGGCTACACTCTTGCTGAAGCCAGGGCAAAGATACCTTTTGTTTCGTCAAACAGACCCACGAGAGGTTTGTGGTTTGAAACAAATGACAAAAGACCGACCATGATGAAAGCATTTTGCTGCAAATACTACAGCTTGACCCTTTTTTTCTAACTGCGAGTACCCTTTTCTGCTGTTGTGAGAGTGCGTGAGGCATATCCATTCGGTTTCTCTAATCTATCTTCCATCTTGTGGGACAAAACTGCCCCTACTCCATGTGGGAATGCATCACAGGACAGAACTACCTCCTTCTCAGGATCAAAGTGTACTATCAGTTTGTTAGACTGCAATAACGTCTTTACTTGCTAGGAAGCTTTCTCTCGAGCCTGCTGCCACTTCCAGTGGAGTGAGGACTGTGGATAGATCTGGCAGAAATCTGCCATGTAGTTCACTAAGCCCAAGAAAGATCTCAGTTTTGCCACATTTTTTGGGTTTTGAGCCTCCTTAATTGCCCTTACTTTTTCTTCCACTGGAGACAGTTCCTTGGCTGAGCCTGACCATCTTGTGGTGCAAATAGGTGACACTTGGAGCTTGAAAAACACACTTGCAGCATTCCAAATGCAGCCCTGCATCCGCCAACATCTTTAACACTTGGTCCAGATTCTCAAGATGCTCCTCTTCCATTCTTCCAGTGACCAGAATATTATCCAAGTAGACTGCCACATGAGGAATGTTTTGGAGCAAATTATCCATGGTTCTTTGGAAAATAGCAGGACTAGATGCCACTCCAAACACAGGGCAGTTGTATTTGAACAGTCCCTTGTGACATACTGCTTAGAATCCGCATCCAGAAGCAGCTGCTGGTACGCATGACTCATGTCAAGCTTTGTGAAAGTTTTGCCGCCTGCCAGAGAGGTAAAAAGAACCTCTAGTTGGGGCAGTGTGTAAGTGTCTAGCTGGGAGGCCTGGTTTACTGTTATCTTGTGATCACCACATATTCATACTCCACCGCACAGGGACGATCGGGGCTGCCCAATCGGAGAACTCTACTGGTTCAACGACACCCATTTTTTGCAGCCTTTCCAGTTCCTCTTTGACCTGGGCCTTCATGGCATAGGGTAATGGGCGAGGTTTGAAAAAGCATGGTTGAGCCATTAGGTCGATACACAATTTCCCTACATTGCCCTTTAAGATGCCATGCTCATCTTTAAAAACATCTGCATATTTAGCAAGAATGTCTTCAGCTGTTTTCATATGCTTGATCCTCCCCCAAGTTCAGGGTGACGTTTCTGAGAATGTCCCGACCCAATAAGCTTGGCCCTTCTCCTTTAACCACAAACAGTCTCCCCATTGTTTCTTGTCCTTGGCACCTTACGGTCACAGGTATTGTCCCCACCAATGGAACAGATTCACCTGTATATGTTCTCAGTTTTACATCAGTTCTTGTTAGTGCAGGTGCCTCCTCCTTAGTCCACAAGGTGCAGTGTGTGGCTTGGGTTAAAAACGAGGTAGTGGCGCCTGTGTCCACCTTCATTTCAAGGTCCTTTTCGTTTAGTTGCAGCTTTGCGCATATTGGATCAGCCCGAGGTTTGCAGATGTCTGAGAGGTTAAACATGTTAAAAGAAATCTGTTCCTCCTCCCACTCACTTTGCAGGTGATGTGTGTTCAGTTTCGACTATAATGTCCTTCCTTCCTTTGTTTACTCCTAGCCACATTGCACTTCTTTGCCAGATGCCCCTTTTTCTAGCAGTTATGGCAAACTGTGTCTTTGAAAGTACGGTCATTGGTAAAATGACCTCCGCCACACCCATAACATTTCACAGCTTTAAACGACTTGCCTGATTTCACCTTGTTCACATGATGAACGGTCCGAGACTGCATACTCCCGCTAGCCTGTTGAATGTCCTTAGTGTTGTTTGCTGCCGTTTCCAATGCTTGAGCGATCTTCAGGGATTTCTAGTATCATCATTGATGCTGTAGACAAGCCTGTCTCACAGCATGTCATCTAGAGCTGAGCCAAACTCACAGTGCTCTGACAACTGTCTGAGGTCCGCCACAAAAGTTGCTTGTGACGATTCTGTACCATGGTAACCAATTCCTTGAAGTTAATATCCCCCAGTGTCCTCGGCATGACAAGTTGCGTATCAATCTGTATGTCTTCACTCCGCACACTCAGAAGGATGAAACGTTCCTTTTCTTCCTTGGCGATGTCATTTGCACGGAAGAAATGCACCAGTCGCTTCAATCCAGTCACCCTCCAACTCGACAAACTTGCTCAAAGAGCCGACCAATGCCATGTTGCAAAGCTAACACGAAAAACTTTTTCTTTGACCTATACTTGTTTTAAACAAAAAAAACAAACAAACAAGGCGTCACCGGAGCTTTTTAATCCTCGTCGCCAGTGTGATAATCTGTGTAGAATAATGCACGCATACTCAAACAGTAACTCACTCTTCATTTATTTACAGACCTGCTCACGTTTTACCTGGATGTAAAAAACACACACCAGTCCCTCACTATCTTAGTTCCGGTGAGACGACTTTTTTGGGAAACAAAAGTTCCAGGGTGACATTAACTGCAACACAGCTTTATCTCTGACTATAATCACTGATCACAAAATGTTTATTTCTTTAGAAATTTCCTGTATCTCTGAAAAAGCCGAATAGCAATTATTCGTTGTCTCTCACTGGAACTTCCTGGAGCCTCTGTGATGAGTAATAGAGGTCAAGGCTTCACAAAGATTTAAGTGAAGCTCTGTGAATTAAAGAAAGCTCAGCCGATGCGGATAAGCAGCACTACTGCTGCATTTAGACTAGAAAAGGAAATTCTGTCTCAGAATGAGAGAGAGAAAGGGAGAGAAGAATGCCTTCACCAACGCCAGGGTTTTAACCACAAATACAATTCCACCATTTTTGAACTCCTTCCTGCTTAAATATGGTTGTTCTCTCTTTTACTCACTCAAACATTTCCAGAATGAAAAGTGGAATACTTGTGTTGACGTTGGATTCCTGTTGGTATTGCATCCCCGAATTCGTCTCATGGAAGCAGGGAGATGTCCCTCAAAGCTTCCTGTGTTGAAAGGATCTTCATCCTATTCAAAAAATAAAATTAAGGATGATACACACTCACATTAAAGTATTTTTTTATCAAGGTACATCGGGATGCTCATGAAGTAAAGATGAAGGGTAGGATGAGTGTAAATAATCCATCCAACTCTGGATGAAGGCGGGGTGCACCCTGAATAGCTCGCCAGTCTATCTTAGGGCCAACACACACACACAACCCTGCCCACTCACATTTAGGGGCACTTTAAAACAGCAAAATACCCTAATGTGTCATGTCCTGGGTCTGCGGGATGAAACTGGAGCACTAGGAGAAAACCCATTTAAGCATGGGAAGAACATGAAAACTTTTGAAGTTTTTTCTACATGGTTTGTATTTTTAAGTTGGTTCACCCAAATGAGGATGGGGTTTCCCTTTGAGTCTGGTTTCTCTCAAGGTTTCTTCTTCGTTCCTCGCTCCTTCTTCCTTCCAGCACTTTTATGAAAGACCAAGAACAATCCCAGTTGTAACTCTGATCAGCAGCAGGCCTGCTCAGCGCAGCATAAGATTGGCAGCTCGGAGTTGAAACAGGCTAGCTGCTCGAGCTCCCTGCTACTGTTATGCCAACATCTCTGTTGCCTGACATGTTGATTTTGACAGAGATGTCAAAACAACTGGCAATGATAGAGTTGACAGAGCACCAGGAAGACCACACTGAGGAAGGGAATGAGAGGAAGTGTGCCAAAAATTGAGGAGTTGGTGGAAGAGTGCTGAAGGCAGGGATGATGCACTTACTGTGAGCCAATAAAAGTAGGATGTGAGAGCTCACTCTGGAAAGTTGTGACAGCTCGGAATTACTGGGGCTGCCAAAAGAAAAGGTCCATCACAGCAGTCACCAAAAGAGCATCTAGATGACTTTAGTTTGATACTGGTGATCTGTAATCGAATACTGCTGGGTTGCCACCCAGGGTCTGATCCATTCTACCTATGCTTGTGTGGATTTCCTCCAGGTTTGCGGTTTCCTCCCACAGACCAAAGACATCTACAGTCAACAGTGTGAGGGTGTCTGAAATTAAAAATCTATAAGAACAGGTGACATCAGAAAATATCACTGATGAAATATTGGGTGATACGGTGGTATAGTGTTTAGCACGTCTGTCCCACAGCAAAAAGGTCCTGAGTTTAAGTTCTGTGCTTGCGTGGATTTCCTCTGGATATTCTGGTTTCCTCCCACAGTCCAAAGAATTCACGTTAAGCTAACTGGCTGTTCTAAACTGTCCATAGGTGTACGTGTGAGTGTGAATGGTTGTGTGTGTGGCCCTGTGATTGTCTGGCGAGCTGTTCAGGGAGTACCCCCAGGGTCGGCTGGGATGGGCGCCACCCTCCCTTCGACCCTAGTAGAGTTAGGTGGTGCAGCAAATAAATTAATGTATGAATGATACTTGTTCCATTTTACGACTTGAAACAATGCAAGTGCATTAAACTCTGCTGTACTTTTAAAATTGTGGCACTTTAAGGTAAGTGTGTTTTATTGAAAGCCCCCCACAGGACGGTTGCATGTCAGTTGTGTGTATATACTTTCAGTAAGAGTTGAAAGGCTTTTCACATCATGACTCAGGGATGGAAAGAAAGAAACGGTACCTTACAATAAAGCCATCTGTTAGAGGAACTGTCTTCACTTTGCATCTCTCTGAAAAACTACAGTATCTGATGATGGATAAATAATAGACTATTGTGTGGGTGCCAAAGAAAAAGACAGAGCAAGAGCAAGTGGTACATAATAATTATCTGGCATGGACAATGCATGATTACCAGCAATAAATAAAATACAGAGTAATACGGAGGAAACAATAAAAAGGGAAAGTAAACAAACCAATTAATGTAAAAGCAACGAGCTCAAATATAGCACTCTATTCGACAGCAGAAAGACTAGAGCACTGGCATCAGTTCCAGCACAGATGGCCCGCACCCAGGAGATGAAACAGGTGAGCACAGTGGGCATCACGCCCAGAGATGCCAAGTGCTATATTTGTCAAATTTGCAAATGAGAATACTGATTCGGGATGTGTCTTATCATAGCGTATAGAAATGTGAATGAGAGGACATGGTGGATTATGAATTGTCGATGTTTTACCATTAACTAAGGAGTACTGGTATTGGTCTTAATTGTCCATAAATGACCATAAAAAGCAACATACTGGGTAATTTTATCCCATGGATTACTAGCTCGGGCTGAACCAATGCGGAAAAAAAAATTTTTTTCCCTGAAGTGATGTGTACTCGTTGGGCCGGGTTGTCCAGCGCAAGTTAACTAAAGGCTCTTAACTCTTATTGGTTCCATTTGATGAGGCAAGGACTGACGTTGCCTGTAAGAATTGCTGAAGTAGTAGAGCTAGTAATACAAATTCACCACAGGTACCCTTTAAGTTATGATTGAATTTATACTCATTTATCAGGCTTCCTTTTCCTCAAAACTGCATCAATCTAAAGCAAAATGTTGTTCCATGAGAGTTTTTTTAGCACTTTAGACTGGGCTAGGTAAAAATACACCTGTTTCAAAATGCCCCTAGGTGAGAGTGTGAGTGTATATAGATTGGGAAGCTGTTCAAGGGTGTACCCTGCCTTCGCCCAGAGTCAGCTAAGGGATTAGTAAAGCGGTTTTGGAAATAAATGAATACTGAATTTAGTGGCATATTTTAGGAGGTATTTGGGAATCCAGGAGAAACGCAAATTGTACATACTGTACATCTGGACTTATCACTCATTTACTCATTTGCTAAACTGCT
This sequence comes from Neosilurus hyrtlii, assembly GCA_028564935.1. Lineage (NCBI taxonomy): Eukaryota > Metazoa > Chordata > Actinopteri > Siluriformes > Plotosidae > Neosilurus > Neosilurus hyrtlii. The sequence continues at coordinate 14,236 of JAOUQZ010067345.1, forward strand.
GAATCCTACTAGGGGGGTAAGAGTTAAGGGGACAACCAACACAGGGTGAAGGCAGGGTACACCCTAAACATCACAGGGTCAACACCCACAACCATTCACACTCACACCTAGGAGCAATTTTAAACAGACAGTTAGTCTAATGTGCATGTATATGGACTATGGGGGTATATGGACATTCCAGGCTTGCTGGATGTGTGCAACATTTTGGCAACATCAAAACGACGTTATGCATAAAAGTCATGTACTCACTCTACAAGGGTCGGAGAGAGGCTGCGAACAGCCAACACTGTGCTAAGGGGCAAATGTTAACATCCATTTAGCCTAGTGTAGATGTCTTTGGTCTGTGGGAGGAAATCCACACAAGCATAGGTAGATCATGCACACTTCACACAGAAACACCCAAAACTTTCTTGCTGTGAGGCAGACATGCTAAGCACTATGCTTCCATGTCACCCAAAAGTCATGTACATGTTCTTAATAAATGTTATTTTTTTATGACTTTTATACAGTGTCGCAATAATGTTGCACAGCACTGTGTGTTTGCTGGGTTAAATAAACAATTGCAATTAGTAACTGCCTGAGGTCTAAAACCCACTAACATCAGCTCACAGTCCGTTTCTTCCCTAGTCATGATCCTCCAGTCCTTTACTACAACTGCTACTTATTCATGAGGCATTTTGCCTTTAGCCAAAAAAATGCTTACTCAGCTGGATTAAGTCGAGTAATTGACTTGGCCATTGCAGGACATCCCTCTCTATTCCCTTTAAAAAGTCTTAGGTTCATTTTAAGTTGCACTTTGAGTTACTGCCCATACACTCTAGGTTCTAAACCATTAGCTAAACAGATAATATAGACGTGGACACTTAAGATTTCACACCTGACTGTTTTTGTCAGTAGTCACATCATCAGTAAATACAAGGGAAGCCTCAAATGAGCGGATCCTTTCTTTCTGCATACACCTTTCTTCCCATAATCCCATGGTGTTACATAGCCATAAAGTCTTTACTTTTTTCTTGGTCTCTTGTAGATGTTTTTGGCAAACTTAGACCCGGTCTTCCTGTTTTTGAGGCTTACTGGTGGCTTAAATCTTACCGTAAACCTTAAAAAGTCTTCTTTGAATATTGACTTTGACATACACCCTCCCCCCATCTTCAAAGTATTCACACATACAAAAAATATGTATTTACGGCTGTTTTAACTGAAAGCAACTAATAACAGCCAAGTGATAGATACAATGGCAACAGTTCAGAAGAATGTGTGTATTTTGTGGAACCATCTTTGCTTGGATTACAGCCACGAGTCTGTTGGGATTCTTCAGAACTATTCAAACTTACTTAAACTGGATGATGACAATTGGTTTGAATAGGATTTTGTCTCATGTATTTCTTCCTTCTATCTTAACCAGTGTCCTAGTCCTGCTGCAGTGAAACACCCCCCACCACAGGAAGCTACCACCTCCATGCCAAACTTTAGGTATGATGGGGTTATGATATTCTCTAGCTGGTAAGCAGTATTGACTTTCCTCCAGCTATATTGTTTTTTGGCTGTCAAGCCGAATAGGTCAAAATTGGTTTGACAGTAACCCCTTTTCATATTTGGCCTCAGTATCTTCAAGGTGACTTGACATGGTCTGTCTTGAGAATAAGATTTCTTCTTGCAGCCCACCGCATTTACATACACATAGTGACCAATCTATACCAAAGAAGTAGGTTCCTCCTCATGCTTTCACCCATATAGAGGCACAATCTGATCAGGCTTGTAGTACCTAACACTTTCCACTTCCTGACTGTGGACTTTACTGAGCTCCTAATTATTGAATTTTTTCCATCTCCTGACTTGTGGCCATTGACTTGATCACTAAGATCTTTTGACAGTGCCTTGCCACTCATAGTTGATTGTTTGCTTTCAGTTATACTTTCAAACGCTGCAGTGCTCCAGGAAAGACAATTTTTTTTTATTATTCTGAACTAATCAGAATAATTACAGTTGATGATGTGTGAAAGCCAAATATCTTGGTTTGCAGTAGAAAAGGTGATTAGTTACATCTGAATCTCAAGCGAGACTTCATGTGGCCTTTTTTTTAGAGGAGTGGCTTATTTTTCACAACTGTCCATTTCAAGCCATATTAGTGCCGTATTTATGATATTGGGTATGATAGTGGATTCAAGCCCCACTACACTGCTGTCCCCCCAGGGCAGCTAACTGGGTTATCAAAGGCTGACCATGTCTCTCACTGTCTGTGGTGAGAGGTGTGTAAAAGAACCATTGTTGATTTTTGTCAAGAGTAGACTGCATTACCGTCAGCGTGTTTCTGCCCTGCAATGGCCAGGCGAGCTGACCAAGGTGTACTCTGCCCTCGCCCAGATTCTGCTGAGATGGGTACCATCCTCCCCACGATCCCAATTAGATTGTAATCCTGATTAAATGGTTCAGAAAAAGAATGACAGTGACCAAGCTTTTCCAAAAAATTCCTTTTATGGCTTTAACGTTGCCATCGGCGTCTTGAGAACCTCTCTGACCAGTTTCCTTCTTGCTTTTCCATCAGGTTTTAATAACAATTAGTTTGTGTGTGCGTGTGTGTGTGTGTGTGTCTTCATTTCAGGCTGCAAAGCAATATGTTAGAGTGGTTGAGTAAACAGTAATTAAATCTATGAAGACGACTCACTGACATCAAAGTTTGATCGACAAGCTTCAAATCCTTTAAATGGTTTGAATTACTGGAAGTTTAACCATATATTACACTGTCAATTTTAAACAGATTATTTATTTCAATTCCTCATGTATTGAATCAGTCATTTCATAATAATGACTTAAAAAAGAAAAAGCAAACCAATTTGACTTGTCAAAAAATTTACACACAGCTTCACTAAACGATGCATTCCAGTGGTATGAAGAAAGGAAGTGAAAAAATGAGATTGACTCAAATGTTTTAATTTGTATGATGTATATAATTGGCAGGTTTTTGTTCCAGAAACATAAAACAACATTTTGACCATTTTTAAATCAAATTCTTCAAAGTTTTTGACGCTCCATCCATAACAGAATCTCTTTATTGGTATTTAAGGAAACAAAAGCAGAAACAGAAACACAAAACAATTAAGTGTATATCAGAACATCTTAAACATAGACTTCTTTTTAAATCAATTTACCAACGTCAGTCATATTTAACCATACAAGTGGTTATTTAGGGCCCAGCTTGGTAGAACAGGGATTCTTGGGCTTGTGATCAGTATCAGTGAAACCCTTTATTACCAGCGGCGATAGCGAAGCTTGTATTGTTTTCACTTTGTCAGGTAGTGCTTTCGTGGCTACGCACACCTGTATCACAAGAACTGCTGGATTTATCACCATAAAGTTTTTAGGCTGGCAATATAGGACCAAGCTTTAAATCGAGATAATGAAGAGGTCATTGTAGGTCAAGTTCAAGCCAGCAAAATGACCGCCGATTGTTTTATAATGGCTAGGTAGTGGCTGGTACAAATTCACCCATCAAAGGCTTTTACTTTGACTTTGCTTTTGATACATGACAAGCGATTACGTCATTCTAACTCACTCTTTTGCCGAACTGCTTAATCCTACTAGAGCCGCTGGGGACTGGTGCTTATCTCAGCCAACACAGGGCAACACTGTGTACACCCTCAACAGCTTGCGAGGCCATCGCACAGCCAACACACATGCACACACACACACTCACACAACCATTCCTAATCACACTCACACCTAGGGACAATTTGGAACAGCCAGTTAGCCTAAATGCATATCTTTGGACTGTGGGATGAAACTGGAGTACCCAGAGGAAACCACACAAGCACAGTGAGAACATGCAAACTCCACACAGAAACATTGAGCCTGGGACTCAAACCCAAGACCCTCTTGCTGTGAGGCGAATGTGCTAACCACTACGCCACCATGTCACCCTATTATGTAATTCTGCTTTTTGATGAAACATGTATATGCTTTCCAGTCGTGTCTATTTCAGTCTCTTTACAATGTTTAGAACAGTCCTGTACAATGTGTTTAAAACTATTTCAAAAGATCATCCCAGTTAAAGAGATGTTATGTGATAATTTTAGTGGTTTACTGGTTGAATATATACATAATGGTGTAAATGTCATGTACAGGATAATTAAGGGGTAACAATATCACTGGAACATGACCACAAATTCACTGTTCGGCATATGAACACTTTTAACCAACAAACGAAACAAAAAAAAGTTTTTCTCTGTATATAAATCAGACCCTATTCTACCCAGGTTTTTATTTAAAAGGGGTTGTTAATACACATTTTTCAACTTCTGAATCCAGTCGATCAGTTGCTTTATCACTGATGTTCTACAGATCGTCAGGCATGTCTTGCAGAAGCTGCTGAGTCACTTAAGAGTCGACAAGTACGTCACAGAAAGTGCAGTATTTCCAAAAAGAAAAAAAAAGTTAGCAGGAAAGAAATTAAATGAAAATGAAACAGCTACAGAGTGACAAAGTTGTGCAAATAAACTGAAACTTTTTTGCATTTTTTCCCCTTTCATTCATTTTGGAATGTGTTTGCTAGGACCCAAGACGACAAGTGGAGGAGAAAATGGATATCCCAGCATACAGTGTTTCTGAGCACATCATCACCTCATGCTGCATTAGGGTGCAATCTGAATACAACTGAATACAACGGCATGCTCTGTAGTGATGTCATCATCCTGCGCCATTATTACCCTCAAAAACAGGTGTTCTGTCACATGAACTAAAAGTTGAGCATTTGTATTTATAGTCATCTCACACACACACACACACACACACACACACACACACACACACACACACACACACACACACACACACACACACA
>JAOUQZ010067505.1:0-19049 GCA_028564935.1 Neosilurus hyrtlii
CCCCATTCTGTCTCTCATAGTTGAAGTGTACCTGTGATGAAAATTGGAGACCTCTCTCATTTTTTAAGTGGGAGAACATGCACAATTGGTGGCTAACTAAATACTATTTTTCCACACTGTAAATGCAAACAACTTCACCCTGTCTAAAGCACTGTGAGTTGTAAACCTCATTTAATTTTCTTAAGATTTATGCTGTTGTCCTCTGTCGTGCGGTGTCTGTATTTGATAATATTTATGAGGAGGAACATTGGTGCATGTCAGCTGTGCAATAAGATCATGCCAAATAATTGATGGAAATGATGCAATATAATCTTTGATGGCTTGTCATTAATCAGAAATAAGAAAATCTCTTGAATGAATATTAATAATAACTAGAAAAAATCCTGAAGAAATTTTGCGATGTGGCTGCAACTGCTGTCGGAAAATACATGAAAACTGGCATGCTGAACTGTAGACCACAGAAAAATTCCTCACAGTTTACACGGGTTTCTAAGTAGCTGTGGCAATACAGGTGGTGATAAATCAGAGAATCAAAGCATATATGCTTTAACTGTAACCATTATTGTAGAATTTAAGCCAAGCTCTATACCAGGGTTATTCAATTAATTGAAATAAGGGCCGGGTCATGAAAACAATCCCAAATGAGGGGAGGAGAACTGTAACCTCGAAAGGTGGTTGGTCCACTATAGCAGGTTGTGACACAGTGAGGCAAGGCAAAAGAATTTGAATTTCTTTACTTGAGAGTGTTAAAACTATTTTAAATGAAGTATTAATACAAATAACATAATACATAGTGTTGTGAACATACTGGGCAGTGGAAAGAAAAATCGTATTTCTCTTGAAACAACAGAAATGGATTTATGTCGTTTTGGAAAAGAGCTCATATACGCGTAATTACAATAGTACAATGTATCAGTTATATCAAGACATACAGGCCTAACGCATTTCTACATTCAAATGATAAAAAAAATACACCACACTGAGTAATCAATCCAGGTAGGCCTATCACAATTCAATTCAATTTAGTTTTATTTGTATAGCACTTTTTACAATTGACATTGTCACAAAGCAGGTTTACATAGCAAAAGTAAAGGGAAAGCCATCCTCATTTGGGTGAAACCGTAAAAATACAAACCATATAAGAAAAACTTAATTTCAGTCCAACATGAAGTCCGGTTGGATATACCACAACTGAATGTCCTAAATCATTGTAGTAAAAGAGTTTATATCACCAGCAGTGAAAATTAATCTTCACAGTTGCTGAGTGCAGATCTAAGCCCATGTGGATGTTCATCAGCAGGAGCAAGAGGGGCTTCCTAGATGAGAACTCCAGCCAGCATCAGCACACCAAGACAGACCACAGGACTTACAAATCCAGGATCAGGAGGATCAGGATTACCGGCATCCAAGAAGAAGCATGTGTACATCAACAAAAACGAAAGAGAGAGAAAGAGAGAGAGAGAGAGAGAGAGAGAGAGAGAGGTTGTTAGGCGTGTCCATAACAGTGTAATGGTAGAAGAAGAGTTTATTAGTGCTGGGTGCAAGCTGGGACTCCGGCATTTTTTTTGATTTAGCTTGAGCAGTGAAGTCTTGTGTATAATAATAATAATAATAATAATAATAATAATAATAATAATAATAATAATCACAGACATTGTGCCCCAGTGTAAACCCAGTGTAAAGGAGGGAGCTTGCCATTTGTTTAAACACCTTAAACTTTGAGTATTTATTATGTGCTTTCCTGGTCGTTTGCAGGAAGCTGTTTTCTTATTGCAATTGATTTACTGTCTATTGAAAGCATACATGTCTCTATTCAATCATTTATTGTTTTATCAGTCAGATCCAAGAGTGCACCATGGTAGACACAGCTAGAGTTTGTTACATCTGATTTCTGACATTGCTCGAGACAAGACACACTGAAAAGTAAAGAAAACCTTTAATGTGAAATCTTAAGGTTCACTTCAGTCATTCTTTTTATCCCATGTTCTTGCTTTTTAGTAAGCTGCGGTCAGAGCGCAAGAAAAATCCTGATGCGGTGCCACTGAAGCATAGGGGTTAAGGCCTTTGTACTGAAAGTGGCAGTTTGTTCGTGTTTCTGGTTGAACTTGTGATTAGCTGATAGGGAGCCCCTAAAGTTTTGTTAAATGAAATGGTGTTAAATGTTCTCATTCAAGAGAGAAGTCGGGAAAAAATCCTTTTATACATTCCTTTGGATTTTTCTACTTTGTTTTGTCTGGTGCTGGATTATGTTTTGACCCTTACCTGTTCTCCCAAAATTCTTTATTTGAGTGTACACATAGTTTTCTCTTGTACACAGATGTAATCCAAACCCTTGCACTACTTTAGTTTAAACATGTTCAAACAAAGATCAATTTTTAATAACTTCACTCAAAACCAAAAAATTTAAGATCCATAAAAAATTCCCATTTACTGCCAATTATTAAGAGCTCATGTTCAATTAAATGTTTTCTCCTTCACCAAGGATTGGTCATTAACTGTCAGTACTGCACATACTGAACTCCATAAGCAGATTTAAGTTACATCATTCATTTAATTATTCACTGTTCCGAATTGACTCTGGGTGTGAGTGTGAGTGTGAATGGTTGTTTGTGTGTTGACCTGGGATGGTTTGTTTTAGCTGTTTTGGGTGTGCCCCGCTTCTGCCTGGTGTTGGCTAAGATAGGCAATAGCCTCCCCGTGACCCTAGTAGGATTAAACAGTTCAGCAAATGACGCTGTTTTAGGAGGAGACAAAGGAGAACATCTATTTTCTCTTAAATAAATGAAACCCATCCTCGGGCTATTTTCCCAGCTTTCATCAGTGAATGATCACTTACTGCTTTTAAAAAAAAAAACTGGTTGTCTAGTAATTCTCCCCAAATTGCCCACTACCATAGAAACAGCAGAACAGGCTCTAATTTTCATGTTGAATCTGGGAGACATTTTACCTGTCCTCGTATCATCAGCCTGAACTCAGTCACAGACTCAATTTCCATCATGCACCTTACCACTCAGTCACCTGAGTTCTGAGTACTCCTGTTTTACATTTCCGGTAATCATTGAACTCACTGTATAAAGCCTGTTTGTTTTTTGTGAAGTATTGTGCCAGACTTTACCAAGCCATTGTTCTATATATCCTTTATTCTGTGCATGACCCTGATCTCTGTATTCTGACCACATTTACTGCCTCTGTTTTTTGATTTGCTTTTGCCTGTCCCGAGTTCTGCATTTGCTTAATGTTTTAAATCATATGACTGTCTTCTATATTTGATAAACTGTTTGTACCTCAGTTGCATCCATGTGTTTCAAGCCGGTTTCTTGACACTTTTTTTCTACTCATATCACCCCTTTTCCAGTGTATCTTAAAAAGCTTCCACATTTTTAATATACAGTACATACTCAGAGTATTCAATTCACTTCAATTCACTTAGTTACAGGTTCTGAGTTCATTTGTGTTATTATTATTTTTATTATCATTTCTCTTGACCGTGAACGCATCTATACCCTTTGTCTGTGTGTCTACCGGATAATTATATTATTATAGTCTGTTTGATACTTGACTGTGTTTTGCAAGCATATGCTACTATTTTGGATACTGAATGGTGTATCAATACTTTTAGTAACATCTTGCAGCATATGGATTTTAAACCTTCTCTTGGGTCCAGTTTTTTAAACTCTGTCTTTTTTGTAAGTTCTGTGTCCTTCTCACACTCACAGCAACTTGAAAGTCAATTTCAGTTTAATTTCCATACCTGTTTAACTTTTGTGAGAGAGCCTTCACTTGGCTTCATGGGTTAGATATATAATAATAATAATAATAATAATAATAATAATAATAATAATAATAATTCTTCTTCTTCTTATTATTATTATTATTATTATTATTGGTATTATTATTATTATTATCATTATTAATATTATTCTTATTATTATTAATATTGTTGTTTTTTTGTTGTTGTTGTTGTTTTTATTTATTATTATCATTATTATTATTATTATTATTATTATTATTATTACTGTTGTTATCATTAATAATAATGATAATAATAATAATAATAATTATAATAATAATCACAGTGATAATAAATAATAACAATTATTATAATTTAATGATGATAATGATTGTTATTATTATTAGACAGACCACTTCGTACACTTGGCAGCTGGACTCCGTCTGTCAGTCACTAAAGACTTTTTAGGTTCATATGAAAGGTCTTTGGACAGAATTTTTGAGAAAGTGGATTTGGTTGCTATGGTATCGAGGTTGCTAAGGAAACATTCTCTTTTTTTATATACACATCTACTAATGGTAGAGAATCATATATGGTTCATATGAATTGTCTTTGGACAGGCTTTTAAAATAATAAATTGATTTCAGTGTTGCAAAATTGATTTTTGTGGGGTTTTACCACTCGGGAACATCCCACCCACAGAGTTTTACACAGTGGTTATAGTATATTGTAAATATTTTTTGAGAAAATCCTCCATTTTGCTTAGTATAGTAGAGATTCTGGTTTTATGATTGCCATTTATTGGTGTATGTATATGTGTGTGTGTAGATCTCCTGGCAGTGCCCAAACACCCGTATGCAGCAATGGAAAACTGGGGTCTTAGTGTGTTTGTTGAGCAGAAGATTTTGCTGGATCCCGAAGTCTCATCTTTCTCCTACCAAATGGAGCTCACCATGGTGGTGGTGCATGAGATCTGCCACCAGGTACAACTCTGTCTCTCTCTCTCTCTCTCTCTCTCTCTCTCTCTCTCTCTCTCTTTCTCTCCCTCTCTCTCTCGCTCCATAACACATAGTGTGTTTACAAACACAGTGGATCAGCCATTATTTTGCTGTGGCACCTGCCTCTCCATGAACTTAAACAAGCTCTGAAATTCACTTCTTCAGGAAATCACATTTTACTGGCAAGCTAGCAATGTATTTTAAACATTTACCTGCATTGATTGTTATATTTGTTTTTGGACCAGATTCTTATTCCATATAATTTTTGCAGGTAGACTGCCAACTCAGTATTCAAAAATGGAAATAAAAAATCCACTTCATTTTGTTATACTATATAAATTCAATCCATTAATGTCAGGTAGTTTGTGAGGCTGGAATCAAAGTAGATTTATTCACAGATAGAAAGGATTTAATGATGCAAACCAGCCAGACAATATCAAAACATAGTTCAAGTTCATAAACATGGTACAGGCAGGGGTCGAAGGATCAAACAGCACAGCAGAGATAATCCAAACTCAGAGTGGATGAGGCAGGCAGAGGTCAAACACATAAGATTATTGTATGCTGGGCAGGAAATCAACAATGGTGAAACAAACAGGGACATGCATAGAAAACACAATCAGAACACTTAAGCTTGGTATGACTGACAACAAGTGACACAGATACAACACTTTACAAAGTTTGTGCAAACACTGAATCATTATATAGTGCTAATAATAATAATAATAATAATAATAATAATAATAATAATAATAGTGTGTATATATATATATATATATATATATATAAAATATCAGTTTCTAGTCTACCTATGTTTTCCTCCATTCCATGATCAAATGTAAAAATCAGCACACATCGCCATTTCAGCTGTCTCAAGAAAGTGTCCACTAACAAGGAAAGCTAAAACTGCCTGACCTGGAAGATTTGCTGCCACGCATGCAGCTTAGCACTCACCCCAGTATGGTCTGATTGATGGTTTTCCCAAATGATGGTTCGACAGGACAGAGTCTGATTAACAGAGTGAGAGATGGTGTAAGAGAGGTGGATGTAGGGAGAGGGCAAGATAGATGAAAATATGTTAAAAGAGAATAAAGCACAACAGAAACACACAGACACACACACACACACACACACACACACACACACACACACACACACACACACACACACACACAAGAGGAGTAAATTGGATATCTGGGGAATCTGAAACCAAGAGATAAGCATAGTTTCTCTCTGGTACCACACAGGGTCTGTTTCTGGTGTGCATTCTATTAATTAACAGTTTCATTTATATACTAACAATAGCAATGCGTTAACACATTTTGGCCCTTTTTTGCAAAATGAAATGAAATATGGTTGAGATTCAAAATTAAGTAGCCTAAAAATAGAAATGCAATGAAGGACAAATTATTAGGTTTATTAGATTTTTCTTTCTTTCTTCCTTACTTCATTTCTTTCTATTGGTGCAAGGAGTGGGAGGGCACAAGACTCTTTAGAGTCTCATTGTTTAAAGTAATTTAGTTTACAGTTTAATGGGTCACAGTGCATTATGTGTGTGTTTGTGCCAGTGAATCTACCAAACATTCTGTACATACTGTAGTTGTGTTTCTCTAAAAATAGCAAAAGCAGTTGATGATGAATCATCTGAGGCACAGTCTGTTACAAAGAAGCCCACAGTTGAGGGTGACAGGCAGCTTGATTAGTTCAGCAAGCTTGAAAGTACAGAAGGACCACAAAAACAAAGTATGCGAGAATTATATGTGATATATTTCATTTTGTTGCATTTGTTTGTCATATTTTGTCACGATGACAGTAAAAGTTGATAGTCAGGATCTTGTCTAATGTAATACAGTGTGCTTGAATATTTTCACATGAGGCTAAAACCATCCACAGATTTCCAAACAGAAATCAAAAAGTAAATAAAGAAAACCCAAATAAATGAACAAGACGATACCTATTACACTGGGTCATTTATTTATTGAGAAAAATGATCTAAAATTGGCTGGAGAGGCTAAGCATGCCTTCATAAAATTCATCAACCATAAGAACCTCAATTATATCCACACAGTTAAGAGACAGGCATGTTTTTGTTTTTTTTTGGTTTAACTTCACCAAAGCTGGCACCCTCTTTAGCCAGTTCCACACTGATTGCAAGCTTCTCCAGTCTGAACCCACTGAAATGAAATGCTTCAATAACACCCTCCAATGGGACTTCAACACAGATCTACCAGAATCACAAGGTTATACCATGATCATAATCATCACACTATCAGGACTGCCTACTGAATTTGACACTGAAGAACAACTGTTTAACCACATTTTTTGAAACTTCAGCTCATCGGAAGACATTGTGAATTGCCTCCTCACGAGTTTACATAGGTCATAGTCAGTGCCATTTATATTCCACCTCAGGCGGACACGGACACTGCTTTATGCGAGCTGCATGAAGCACTCACACAGCATCAGACCCAACACCGGAATGCTGCGCTTATTGTTGTGGGGGATTTTAACAGAGCCAACCTCAATCGCACAGTGTCAAACTTTTATCAGCACATCAGCTGCCCCACCAGGGGTGAAAAGACACTGGACCACCGCTACACTACAGTGAAAGACAGTTACAAGGCACAATCTCGCCCTCCGTTTGGAAAGTCTGACCATGCCGGCATCTTCCTCATGCCTAAATATAAACAAACGCTCAAGCAGGAAGTTCTGGCTTGGAGGGAGGTACCACGCTGGACAGACCACTCGGTGACCACTCTGCAGGACGCTTTGGATGATGCAGACTGAGACATGTTCTGGTGCAGCTCTGATGACATCAACTTGTTTACGGAAGCGGCTGTGGGATTCATAGGAAAACTGGTGGACAACATGGTTCAGAAGACAACCATCATACCGTTTCTGAATCAGAAGCCGTGGGTGGATAAATTCGTTCGCAATGCTCTGAGATCCCATTCCGCTATGTATAACACAGGGCTCGCCAGTGGAAACATGGATGAGTACAAGACCGCATCCTACAATGTGCGCAGAGTGGTGAAGGAGGCGAAACAGCACTATGGACAGAAACTAGAGTCACAATTTCAACAGAGTGGCTCTAGGAGTCTGTGGCAGGAACTAAGGAACATGAAGGACTACAAAGCACCATCGTCCAGATCGGTGAATGCAGATGCTTCCCTGGCAGACGAGCTAAACAACTTTTATGTTCGCTTCGACGCTGTAGCTCACAGCGCTAACTGCATTTCTAACTATATTTTGCTATGGGCAACACACTTCTGGAGCATATCGGAGAGGCTAACTCGTTCAATATCTCGAAGCAGACGTGAGAAAGGCATTCAGGTGAGTGAATACAAAGCAGCAGGACCAGATGGCATTACGGGTCGGGTTCTGAAGGCCTGTGCTGACCAGCTTGCTCCAGTGTTCACTTCAACCTCTCCTTGGATCAGTCTACAATCCAGACATTCTTCAAATAGCCCATCATTGTTCAGGTCCCCAAGAAACCCCAGCCCGCCTGCCTGAACGACTACCGCCCAGTGGCCCTCACCTCGGTAGTGATAGATGCTTTGAAAGGCTTGTCAGAGACTTCATCACTTCTTCCTTACCGGCCAGTTCGCTACAGTTTGCATACCGGCCCAACTGATCTACCAAGGACGCCATTGCACACATCTCACCCTCACTCACTCTCAGCATTGGAGTCCCCCAAGGCTGTGTTCTGAGCCCCTTGCTGTATTTATTACACACCTACGACTGCATGGCCACTTCCAACATCTTCAAGTTTGCGGATGACACTGTGGTGGTGGGCCTGATCTCTAACAACGACAAGCAAGTGGTGCTGAACCAATGCCAGAAGGATAATCAAGGATCTCAACCATCCCAACAATGGACTCTTCACTCTGTTGCGGTCAGGGAAACGTTTCCGTTCCTTGCAAACAAACACTGAGCGAATGAGGAGGAGCTTCTTTCCGCAGGCCGTTCGGGCCCTGAACCAGAACACTATTACCTTTGTAGACTCTACCCTACACATAAACATTTCATTCCACCTCAGCTGATTGTTGCACACAGACACTTGGCACTTTGCACACAGACATTTTACACTTTATAGACAATATTATTTAAAAAAAACTGCCACTGCATTTGCATTCATATTTTATTATATTGCATTTATATGCGATGGCCTGGCGAGCTGTCCAGGGTGTACCCCGCCCTCGCCCAGAGTTGGCTGAGATGGGCGACAGCCTCCCTGTGACCCTAATTAGGAATAAGCGGTTCAGAAAATGAATGAATTAATTATATTGCATTTATATTTCATTTATATTTCATTCTATATATTTTTGTATCCAATATTTTTTTATTTTTATTTTCTATTTTGCATTTTCATATTTATATTGACCTTTATCTATAAAATCCTTTGCATAGTTATAGTTAGTTATAGTTATTGTTATTGTACTTTTCTTCTTGTTATTGATAGCTTATTCTTCACATTTTAGGACAGTCATACTAAGCATTTCACTACATATTGTACTGTGCATGATTTCGTATGTGACAAATAAATTTGAATTTGAATATGGTTTTGCTCACATCCAGAGTATGGAAGGCCTTCATGTAAAAACATGTGTCATTATGACTCCCTAAAGTGAACTGGCAAGCAGACCGCATATACTACGAAATTGAAACTATCTATCCATCTATTTATTTATTTACAGCATTTGGCAGATGCTCTTATCCAGACCTACTTACAATTATCATTTTTATACAACTGAGCAATTGTTCAAGGGCCCAACATTGGTGATAGCGGGGACTGAACCACTGACCTTTAGATCAGTAACCCATCACCTTAACCACTAAGCCACACTGTCCCTTGTGCTGAGTATTCTCAGAACTCCACCTGCCAGGGGAATCACCCCATTTTAGTGTGTCTTGGGCTTCCAACTAACACTGTTTTACTCACTGATTTCCCGGCAGGAGATAGTGGTTCCTGAAATAACAGATTTGGAAACATGTCCACCAGAGAATCACAGCCAGCACTTCCACACACAAAGCCAGCATGAACTGTCAATGCACTGAAGCTTCCACATTTTACACAGGTGACCTGCAAAACTACCAAGGCAACAAAAAGCTCAATGCCCAGTACATTGGACCGTACAAGATGATGAAGCACATCAACGAGGTCACATATTGTCTCAGACTGCCCCCGCACAGCAGAAAAGTGCAATTTAAATATTCCAAATAAATCCAATTCCACCTCGCACCTTACATTAGTAATGACATCCCCAGAGCCTCTGGACGTTAATGGACAGACAACGTACAAGGTCAGCACCCTACTAGACTCTAGGCTCAGAAGGGGGATTGGAATATCTGGTCAACTGGGAGAGCTACAGCTCACCAATTTCACTACTAACATTCAGACAAACCAGGACTACACCTAAAAGGACATCCACAAAAGAAGCTCACTCATGGAGGTAGCTCTTTGGGGAGAGGTTCTGTCATAGTCTCCTTAAATTCAAACCAGTCTTCTCACTACACATCCCAGCATGCTCTGCAATGATCCCAATCACAAAACCTTTATCTTCCACATCAACTGATTCCCAAGCACACATTATCAGCACTCACACTGATTACAGCCATACTATAAACAGATTCTCAGTTCATATTTACTTTGCAAAGTATCCAGAGCCTCTCTGTAAAGCCTCTGTTTTGTGCCAGTGCATACAGAGCCATTGATTTACTGGGATGAACATTCTGTGTATGAGCCGTATATGGCCTGCCTTCCCGGTTTATGATCTATGAACTTTGTTCACCTTGCGTTATATGACCCTGACTTATGACCCTGACTTTCCTACAATATCTTGTCTGCCTAATTGGTTACCTTCAAGTGTATGAGTTTGGATTGTGTTCATAAATTGTCCTGCCGTGCTTATAAATAATTGAGAATCTGCAACATGCATCCGCCTTCATCTCTGCCACGAAGCAGCATGACACAACTTGCATGAATTCAGTTAATAATAGGGTTTATTAATAATAATTTCACCAGTAATGCCAAAGAATTATAACTAATAAAATGGAATTAAATTGCCCATATTTACTTGACATCTAAATATACTTGAAGTCCCACTTTCCCATCCCTATGGATTTTTATGCTAATTTCCGTGACACTGCTGAACAGGACATAAATGTATAGAAAAACTACTATCACAAGCTGTACACTAGAACCTAGTGGAAAAGTTGGACGCCAACATAGGGATTGGGAGCTATCAGAGGCTATTCATTACGTTTCTATGGGTCAGGCACCAGGAGTAGATTGACTACCTCTGTACAAAACTTTGGGGCCTACTATACTTATGTTCATGATGTATTTTAAGAATGCTTGCAGAGGGTCTTGCTACTAATAAGCTGTCAGGAACACATTCTTTCACTTTTTTTCCCAAAAGAAGAAGACTTGAGGTTATTAAAAAAATGGTGGCTTGTTCCACTGTGTCTGTACTATAAAATAGTATCAAAATGCTTAGCCAACAGAATTAAGGCATATCTTGGCATTCTCTATAACAAAGGATTTTGTACACTGAGTTATGTAGCAATGGACATTTTTTATTTTATTTTTTTAAAGAAAAAGATTTTAATATAATGCACACTCATGTATGTCTCTATTGTGCTAAAGGATTAGGGTTATGGAAACTTTAATTACTCAGAGGTTTCTTAAAATGTACCCCCCTAAGGACTTATAATTTTCTTGTTATTAAGGCTTTGGTTTCTAAGCCGCGCTAATATACAAAGGCTTTTTTTTATGGCAATTTTATAGTGGCAACTGTAGTTGTATAGTATATGTCAGTAGTGACATATACAAATTATTTTTATTACAACTGATATTAGTTACTGATAATAAGTATATGAAAAGCCATGGTTCATTTATTTTCTTGATGAGTAAATCATATTTAAAAACATACATATGACCATGTCACCCTGTGATGGCCTGGCGAGCTGTCCAGGCTGTTCTCTGCCCTTACCCTTAGTTGGCTGAGATGGGCACCAGCCTTATTTTATTAAGTGGTTCAGAAAATGAATGGATGGATGGATACAACCCATAAATTGAACAGCTATTGACGTCTCTACAAAATATCCCAGGGAAAAGTGTTTTTAAGATTATGTTGTGTAATACAGTGTTTTTTTTTCTAAGCCAATTACTGAAACACCTTACAAATTTTAAAGAATACATTGAAGTTTTTGACAAATTAAAGAAATAAGTACAAAGTAATAGAATATCATTGTTTTTGAAGGTACCTGTCACAACTTCATAAATCATAAATACAAATCATCTTAAAATAAATTCCATTTGAACAGCTTTCTTAAAAACAGCCAGTCAGTTAAAAATACACATTTTAAATACAACATTTATTACCCATTTATCTCCATCCAGAGTAGCATTATATTCTTTTTAGAGTTCTTGCACTCATGACTGATTGGCTTAAGCAGCATTAGAGACTTTTCGGTGGTCATTACACCTGGGAAAATGATTCCACTGATCCACTTTTTTACTCAATTGTATGCACAATTAGAAAGAAAAACTTTCTTAATGGGAAAACCTGTTTATTCAGTACATTCACTTCATCAGCTAGCAGCTAAGTTGTTTTCTTTATTGTATATGGCCTGGACACACCAGACTCACCGAACTCCATCCACACCCGAGATCTGCATCGGCGACAGCCCAGTCTGCAGCATGATTGGCCTGTCTGTACCTGTCCGCTGCCTTGGGAGTCCCACAGGCCAAAATGACCTGATAGGCCTTCTATTTCAGCTTGACAGCCCCCCCTCACCGCAGGTGTCCGCCACATGGTTCGGTGCTTGCCCCCACAACAGGCACCAATGACCTTCCGGCAACAGCTCCATTATGTACCAAAAGCCAGAGTCAGTAGCCGAAGATCGGTCCGGCAGAACCCACGCCTTCGGCTCATGTTGCACGCAACCCCTATTGGCCCTCCCACAGGTGGTGGGTCCAAGGGAGAGTAAACCCATATCTCCTCTTCAGGCTGGGACCGGTCGAGCTTCCTGCCCCTTCCTGATTTCTTATTTTTTTGCATTTTTCTCACACTTAAATGTTTCAGATCATCAAACAAACACAAGTAAATACAAAATGCTGTTTTTAAGTGAAAGTTTTTATTGTTAAGGGAGAAAAAAATCCAAACCTACATGGCCCTGTGTAAAAAAGTGATTGCCCCCCTGTCAAAACATAACTGTGGTTTATCACACCTGAGATCAATTTCTGTAGCCACACCCAGGCCTGATTACTGCCACACTTGTTCTCAATCAAGAAATCACTTAAATAGGACCTGCCTGACAAACATGCAAAAAAATAAGAAAGCAGGAAGGGGAAAACACTTTTTCACACTTATGTATATATACATAGTGTGTGTATACGCCATGCGGTGGCCCGGCGAGCTGTCCGGGAATGCACTCTGCCTTCGCACAGAGTCAGCTGAGATGAGCCTCCTCATTACTGTACTTAGGATTAAGCAGTTCAGAAAATTAATGAATGACTAAATACATACACATACATACTAAAAGGAAGTCATGTGGTATCCAAAAGATCAGAGAGGAGACTGGGTGGAGAACATTGGCTTCCTTCCAAAAAAACAATAGGAATCTGATCTCTGTGTATTACAAGTGGTTTTGGACCATTTGCAGACAGTCCTGCCAGAGGCCTGCAGGGAAGATATTAAACACCAGCCTCCAGAGAGAGTAATGTTATCTGTCCATTAGTCTCTGCAGAGCAAGTGCATAAAGCTGTAGAAAGGATTCTGTCCTTTCAAATTCTAGACTTTGGAGAGGTACTTTACATTACATGGGTTAAGGTGAGCAGCCAGTGAGCCTTGAAGAATGTGAGAATATGAATTATTGAAAACCTCTTGGGCAAGAAGACAGAGGGTGTCTAAGTGTTAATCAAATTAGAAAAATGTAGTGGATTTATAGAGAGTTACAAACACACATGAGACATTGCTGTGTCCATTTTAAGGAGACAGATAAACAGTTGCTCTCACAAGGGTGTCTGAAATTTCTTACTACTGCTTGTGAATTATTCTCATTTGCAAATTAGGAGATTTTGAAGGTTTCTCTAGTTTTTGCAAAAAGATCTTATAAATTGACTAATTACTTTGATTACTTTGATATTACATTATTGCGACAAGACTTTAGTCCAGCCTAGAATGGATATGTTTGAAATTAATTAGCTGTAAAAAGTATAAATAAATTTAGAATTGTTTTCTTAACAAAACAATCTGTATACTTGTTGGGTTAGTGTAAGGCATTACATTATTACAAAAAAAAAAAAACATTTTTTAATTGTAAGATTGTTGTGTGTACAAACTGTTACATACACTGTACCAGAACTGGCATACTGAAATCACTGAACAATATTATTTTTAGTTATTTTTATTGTATGAATACATATGCATAAAAGTAATCTTGCAATTATTCATTTATTCATTCATTTCTGAACCGCTTATTCCTAATTAGGGTCACGGGGAGGCTGGCACCCATCTCAGCCGACTCTGGGCAAGGGCGGGGTACACCCTGGACAGCTCGCCAGGCCATCGCAGATCTTACAATTAAACTATGGATATTTGCCAAAAACCTTGAAGATGCCCTGTATTGTAGATTTCAGAAGTCAGCAGCATTCCTCATTCCTTCCGTTCTGAGTAGTTTCCTTGTCCCAGCAGATGAAAAACATTCCCACAGCATGATACTGCCACCATCATGCTACATTGTGGGGATTGCGTTCTTAGGGTTATAAAAGGTGTTGGGTTTGTACCACACACTACATTTTTCACTGATGGCCAAAAAATAACATTTTAGTCAAATCTGTGGTCCTTCCATCTGTTCGCAGAGTCTCCCATCTGTCTTTTGTTGTCAACTTCCAAAACCCTAATTGTGTTTTCTTACTTTTTTCTGTCAGCAATGGATTTTTCTTGCCACTTTTCCATGAAGTTCAGCTCTGTAGAGTGTGGACAGATACACCACTTTCCGATGTAGAGTTTTTCAACTTCTTCAGGGTTTATTTTGGTCATTTTTTGCCTCTCTGATTAATGATGTCATTTTCTCCTTCACATTCAAAGATGAGCATCTACTCCAACTAGTTCCCCCAACCTCTTTGATTAATGCTGCTGCTGTGTGTGTTTGTGTGTGTGTGTGTGTGTGTGTGTGTGTGTGTGTGTTATGGCTCAAGGCTAAGTAAAGTGAAGGTTTTTTTTTAATATTCAAGGAATTAAGTCATCAGTCACACGTGTTTGGTCACAAAAGTTACATTTTGCGTGGACCACGAAAAAAAGATACACATCCGCCATTATGAAAAGTGATCTTTATAATACAAGACAGTCTTACTGTTTTTATTTATTTGGTTTTTTTTGTTTGTTTGTTTTTTTGCCACCCACACTAAAACAACAAAGAACTAGTACATTTGACCACCAGACATTTCCATGAATTGACTTAATAGGTTTGAGCTTTACAAAGTCAGAATATGGTTTTGAGGGAGCCAAATGTGTTCTTAATAAAAAATGGCCAGTCCATAGTATACATACCCATTTAGACACATTCTCTTTAAACTCTTCCTTAATTGGCTTATTTTGACTTAATATGTGCAAATGATTTTGCTGGGAATACAAAATCAATGATCATTAACAAAAGCATTAAGCATTATTCTTTTTGTTTGTAATGTCTATATATATTATATAGTCACAAATAATGTTAGGTAAAATGCTGAAATTTTTCTGAACTGTAAGCATGTAAATGTTATACATTTGTTTGATACTTTCCCACTTAGTGTCTACCTGCTGTGGAGTGAGTGTTTTGCCAACATAAGGGTGATAATTAAGGGTGAACAGGCTAAAAACAAGTTTGTATGGAAGAGTCAGACGAGCTTAAACCTACAACTCCACTGCTCTTCTCTCCTCATTAGCAGTAGACACGCTCTCTTTGGGAATCTGCATGAGATATACATATTAACATTTTTAACATGTATTGTTCAAAAAAATTCAATCTAGTCTTAGTTCTGAGGGTCTCATACGATTCCTTTAACTGTCCAGGCCATGTCTATATTAATGCTCAAAGTAAGTTGAAAGGTTCACACACACACACACACACACACACACACACACACAGAAACACGCACACAGTAAACAAATAAAGATTAAGATGTGTGTGCTGTTTCAACCATTCAGGCCAAATTACAGAGAACAGGAGTGAGTGCCTAGAAATGGTAGAGAGAGAGAGAGAGAGGGAGAGAGAGAGAGGGAGAGAGAGAGAGAGAGAGAGAGAGAGAGAAACTTGAAGGGCATTTGAGTGTTAGAGTGATATTAGCTTCCAAGCCCATATAAATGCTTGGTTAAGCTCCTCTTCCTTAACCTTTTTCTTTCTAAAGATTTTTTCAAAGTCAACAAATTGAGTCAAAAATGTTTGGTAATATTTACAGATGTAATGCTATGTGTATTTAAACATGGATTAAGCATTTGCTTAAATCAATTTACTGGGCTTCCTGTTTGGCTTATGCAAATGACTGTGTAGTTCATGCCTCTGACTTTTCCCAGATTTGTCTTTGGTTTTTTCAGAAGTTTTTAGACTACTTCCTTTTTAGTTCTCCTTCTGCTTGCATGGGTTTTCTACTGGGTATTCCAGTTTTCTCCCACACTCAAAGACATGCACATTACGCTAATTGGCTGTTTCAAATTGCCCCTAGGTGTGAGTGTGAATGGTTGTGTGTGTTCTACCCCACCTTCCCGCAGAGTCAGCATACGTGTAGTCTTGCACAGTGGAGATTCTGTCATTTTGATTATCTTTTATTGAGTACAGCACTTGGGCCTTTTTTTTTGACACCGAACAGCTGTGATGTTTAAACGTGTAAGGTTGGAAATGATTACTAGGATCCTTAAATGTATGTTCGCTCGTTAAGGATATGTCCTTCAGACGTTTTATGCAAAACATGTATTTCCCTTGATGGATAAGAAAAAATAGTGCTATTCAATGTAGCTCATTATTTTTGGTTTCATTTATTTGACCATTTAGTTTAATGCACTTATCATTAATGATAAGGTGCATTATTTCTGAAAAAGTGATCTAATTAGTTTTTCTTTTTTGTGCCTCTTTTCACTAAAGGCAATAACTTCTCGACCCTATGTATAGACTCTCGATGCTGGGAGCTCATATTTAATTATTTAGACATTGAAAAGTTTTTGCTGTGTTTTTTTTTTTTTTTTTTCTAAGATGCACATCTGTCTGGTCTACAGATGGAAATTTAAAAGCTCAACAGAGCAAAACCAGGCTGTTTCAGAATCTTTTGCATATTTTGAGGTATGTCTAGAGTGTATATTTTAAAAGATGCCTCTAAGACAATGCAAAGTTCCTTTAAATACCATACTACATTGTGTGCCCATTTGTTCTTCATAACAAAATTCATCTGCTGATTTTTAGCTGGGTAGATTGTTTTTATATATGCTTTTAAAAATGTGAGCTTGTACATTTGCTGTCATTTAACACTAAAGGTAAGGGGAAATGATTAGCCAAGTACAATATTTCCCTTGATTCCCAAGATTGCTACCCAGATTTGATAAAATACCTTTTTGCCACCAAGGGCAGGGTAAGAGTATATAAAGTACTCTTACCAGTTACTAGTTTTACAATATTTACTGGAGAAGGCTTTCGACCGTGTCCCTCGGGCTATCTTGTGGGGTGTGCTCCGGGAATATGGAATACCAGACCCGTTGGTACAGGCCGTTTGGTCTCTGTATTGCTGGAGCCAGAGCTTGGTCCGCATTGGTAACAACATGTCGAATTCGTTTCCGGTGGGGGTTGGACTCCGCCAAGGCTGCCCTTTGTCACTGGTTCTGTTCATAATTTTTATGGATATAATTTCTAGGCGCAGTCAAGGTGTTGAGGGGTTCTGGTTTGGTGGCCTTAGGATCTCGTCTCTGCTTTTTTGCAGATGACGTCGTCCTTTTGGCTTCATCGAGCCAGGACCTTCAGCTCTCGCTGGAGCAATTTGCAGCTGAGTGTGAAGCAACTGTGATGAGAATCAGCACCACCAAGTCCGAGGCCATGGTTCTCAGTCAGAAAAGGGTGGAATGCTCCCTCCGGGTCTGAAATAAGGTCTTGCCCTAAGTGGAGGAGTTCAAGTATCTCAGGGTCTTGTTCACGAGTGAGGGAACGATGGAGCAGGAGATTGATAAGCGGATCAGTGCAGCCTCTGCTGTAAAGCAGAGCTTGCACTGGCCCGTCGTAATGAAGAGGGAGCTGAACCAGAAGGCAAAGCTCTCAATTTAAAAGGCAATTTACGTTCCTACCCTCACCTATGGTCATGAGCTTTGGGTAGTGACCGAAAGAATGAGATCGCGAATACAAGTGGCTGAAATGAGCTTTCTTCGCAGGGTGGCAGGTTTCTCCCTTAGAGATAGTGTGAGAAGTTCTGTGACTGTGTATTCGTTACTTTGATGGATGATATGATATGTTTGTGATATGTCTCTTTGTTTTGGTTATTATTTAACAAACTCTTGATTAATGTCAGCTCTATTTTTCTGTTAAAGCCCCAGGAAATTTAATGGCGCATTTATGTACAAATGTAGCAGGTTATTGTCTTGTGATAGTTTAGTTTGAAGGGTCGTTGCTATCTATAGTGTTTTTGTCTCCTCTTTCTTCTTTTTACTTTCCCTTTCGCTTCTGTTTGCTGTCTTTCTTTTTCCGTCCCCTCCAGTCAAGTCCAGCAAGATTACATAGATTCCATAACACAATTCAACAGTAAATAAATAAATGACTCAGATTATACTGTGGGAAAGAAAACAGTATATCCTGCTAAAAGCATTAAGTAAGAGCTTGATTTAGCATTAACAACAAGTATTCCAGTTAATTTAGCTTAAAGTGCTAATATGATAATGAGATGGCAAAATGCAGTTAGTGTTAAGCGGCAAAACAAAAATAGGAAATTGCGCAAGATCCAGCTCAGCTGCCTAGCGCAAGACCTAAATCAGCTGCCCAGCACTAGAGCGAAAAACAGGAAATTAAGTAAGAGTGCAAAAGTAGTTTAGACCACGAGATGCTTGCGCAATAACCACACTGAATGCGGGAATAGGAGTAAAAATATTGTTTATTGTAAGTCACAGGTCAGTCGGCTTGTCTAAAGGGATAATGGGTACACCATCATCAGTAGTTGACGAAGGAGCATCGTCTCCATGAGGAGACTTGGGAGACTGATCAAAAGCATAACCCCCAGCAGGAGAAGTGGGCGTGTAATCAGAATCATACTCATGGGGATCATATTCCATGGGAGAACTGGGAGAATAAGGCTCGGGAGAGGG
>JAOUQZ010067557.1:0-19034 GCA_028564935.1 Neosilurus hyrtlii
TGATCGGTGTGAATGATGGTGACTAGTGAGTGATGGTGACTAGTGATTGATCGGTGTGAGTGATGGTGACTAGTGATGGATCGGTGTGAGTGACGGTGACTAGTGATTGGTCGGTGTGAGTGATGGTGACTAGTGATTGATCGGTGTGAGTGACGGTGACTAGTGATTGGTCGGTGTGAGTGATGGTGACTAGTGATTAATCGGTGTGAGTGATGGGGTCTAGTAGGGATGTGAATCGAACAACAACTCACGTTTCAATTCGATTCCAATTCTTGGGGTGACTATTCGATTCAGAATCAAAACACGATGTTTGATTCATAACTATTTCAAACAAGGGGAGCCAAATTCACGAGTAACTACATTCTTCTATAAGCTAGTAACGACTCTTCTATAAGAAAGAAAGAAATGATATTACTAGACAGCTGGTTTTGTAGATGTACTGATCCGCTTTGCTGGTTCAGAGTTGGTTGGGAGTTTAGTGAAGTGATGGAGTGTGTGTTGGTCAGGAGTTGGTCGTGTTGCTGCTCCGGTTCTTTGAGCTCCGGGTGATGGTGTAAGATGTTGGCTTGGGAATGTGAAGTGTTCCCGAAATACTTGACTTTTATTTTGCACACTGCATATGTCATATCAAGATCCTTCTTACACGGAAATTGTAAAATCTGAAGTGCAAGCATTTGCCTTCAGCTAAGACGGCACTGTCTGTTTTTTTTTTTCCTCAACCATGTCAAAGCTAGGCTAATAGCTAGTTCTGGAGCCGGCACTCACTGGAACAATTCACTACGGAGGCTGTGTGGACAAACGGTACATGCTGTGAGTAAGGTTGGAAATGCTTGAAAAAGTGTGTTCTTAAAAATCGATTCTTGAAAATTTGAATTGATTCAGTATGCTAATAAATAAGAATCGTGATTCAGACATGAATCGTTTTTTTTCTGGCACCCCTAGTGACTAGTGATTGATCAGTGTGAGTGATGGTGTCTAGTGATTAGTAAGTGGGAATAATGATGTGCAGTAGTTGATCAGTGTGAGTAATGGTAACTAATGATTGATCAGTGGGAAACTTACTCAAGCACAACTTAGGTCATCTTTATCACTCTGGTAATAAACTGGTGCAGATTAGACTAGTACTGGGTAACTTTCACAGTTGACTCAAATTAATTTTTTTTTAAATTATAGAAAGCATTCTAATTAAGGTTGTACTTGTTTGTATTTAAATATTTAAAAATAAAGAATTTTCATTGATCTGGTATTGGTACAGTTTTGTAAAGGTGAACAGGCTATGTATGTGTATGGCTTTGCTATTGGGACACCTAATTTTAAATGTTCAAGTTAATTAAAACAAGATTTAAATCATGTCATTATATAGTCAAAACCATCCCTTAAAATGATACACAGGTTTTATGGCCTAACTTTGTTCACATTAAAATTGGCAGGCTTTAGTTTGCTCAAAAATGTGAGAGTTTCATGGAGTCCAACTGCACAAAGGATTTTTGAAAGCACTTTATTTTGGGACATTTTATTGTAGAACAGATTAAAATTTGTTCAGTCTGCTAGAAGTATTCTGTGGCATGTGCGAAATCCTAAGTCCCACGTCCAAAGTGATAGATTTAGAGGGTGTTGTTGTTCAGACTCTGAAACTCACAAAAACTAGTGTTCCATTAGCGGAGTCGTACTCGTATGTAATACTGGGTTACAGCTTAACTTAAGTGGTAAGTCTCTGCTCAGATTTGTATAATTTTATCAAGCGAAGTAGGAAAACTCTTCCTACTTTGTTAGAAATGAGCTAGGATCAGATGAGTGATGTATCATTTCTTCCTTAAACAGTGAAGTTTTGGCTATAGATAGCTCTGTTAGTGTTTTCCCAAAGTCCATTGTAATGAGTAAACGACTTGATATCACTTGTGTATACAGGCTCTTTATTTAAATTTGTCCATCACCTGTATGTCTCTGAATTTGTTGGTTTGCGAACCTATAGGCAGATATCCAGATTCATACCCACGGGAAGTGATTCATTCTATACAGCTGTGCTTCCAGATTTGTGGCAGCAGCTTAGAGAAGAATCATTTATGGGTATGATGGGGTCAGGTGTCCACATGTAGTGTATGTTCTTGAATGTTGACCATACCCCCTCTTCCCAGTTATTACAGCATGTTTTATCTTGTGTGTTAGGACCAGGATGAAGGTAGTAACATGTGAAATTGCCTGGCACAACAAAGAGCCAGTATACAGCCTGGATTTTCAACAGAATGCCGATGACAAAATTCACCGCTTGGCCACAGCCGGAGTGGACACCACAGTGCGGGTCAGTGAACATCCTGTACTTTAAGTTTTTGTGTACGATCGCCAGATTGATCATAAGTTTATTGCATTTCTCTTCTTTTGAAGTTTATTTTCTGCAAGACCTCAGCTGCTCCATGTATGACACACACACTATAATTAATTCTTCATAGCAGCCTTTAACACAGCAGTGTGTGTGGAGTGGAGGAAAACAAAGTGTATATTCCCTTCGTGGGTTCTGAATCCGCTTTGTGCTTTGTACAATATCATACAGCATAGGATTCATGCTTTATTTTGTGGTGTTTTGCCAATTAAATGGTGTACTCCAATTAGTGCTGCCACCAACTGTAAATTACATCCCCTCCATCATTTTAATAACAGTGGGTGCACTTTTGTTCAACCGGCAGCTTATAAAGATTCCCTGCTTTTGTCTTGTGGTGCAAATAAAATGTACAGTTTCTTGAATGTTCTTTAGTGTCTCTCTTTTTTTGACAACCCCTTGTTTTGCATGCAGATGTGCAAAGTTGCTTAAAATTTCTAGTTAAAGTATAAACATTAAAGTATTCAAAATGCACATTTTCTTCAGCCTGTCTTTCTTTTTCTACTGGTGTAGATGTGGCGTGTGGATAGGGGTCCAGACGGAAAGGCTGTAGTGGAGTTCCTATCAAATTTAGCAAGACATACAAAAGCAGTGAATGTCGTTCGCTTTTCTCCAACTACAGAGCTGTTGGCTTCTGGAGGAGACGGTGAGTGTGACTCAGACTTTATTCCTCATCCTTCACCTTGCACTTTTTCAGCTGTAATGTGCCAGGCGGGAGAGATTTTAATAAACATCTTGATAGCTTGATGTATCATCTGTATTTGTTATGTCAGTATCTGCAAGCGAACGTTTCAGACCAGCAAACAAAATAGCTAAACCCAAACAAGCTAGATAACTATCTGTCTGTCTGACATTTGCCTATTGCTGCATGCAGATTTTAAGTGGGTGTGACCTAAACAAGAAGAGTTTTGTCATAGTTGATTTCCCAAAACAGAAACAAACCAGTAACAAAGTATGAATTATATACTGATATGTACTGTTAGCATTGCGAAGTTATTAATACCTTTTAGAAGATTTTTACCATACTTTCCATTCCTAGCATGAAACATGAATATGCAATGTGGCTAAAAGTGATCTTCACTGAGCTGATGCTAAAAGGAAATTTTAATAACACACAGAATTACCAAAGGACTTTATGACACAAATCCTTTTTTCTTTTTTTCTGAAAATGATTCCTAGCTTTCAGCAGAAGCACTGTTAGTTATGTGCAGAACACATAAGACGTCTTCATGCACTGTTCCACAGTCAATGTGTTTCTTGCCTCCCAAGCTTAATATCTGATATCTGCATGAAGGTAAAAGCTGCAGGGACCCCAGTCTGGATGCACACCTCGAGTATGAACCAGAAACAAGAACAGAATGAAAAGTGTACTTAGTATGTTTATTTCCCCATTTCAGTTCCGTCTCTACTTTTAAATCCCCAATATTGTTACACTGCACTGAATTGTCGTAATGCTTTAGATTGTCCTCTGGTTAAGAATCATAGAGACGGAACTGAATAATTATTTCCATAAAGATAAATTAGTAGTTAATGTAATGCCGGCAGCGCATTCCAATCGTCAAATATCAAGAAATGGCATGAGAACATCATGATCTTTCATTGAAAAATAAATTAGTATTTTTACATAATAATATGAACAATTGATTGTGATCCCTGCGATGGCCTGGCGAGCTGTCCAGGGTGTACCCCGCCCTCGCCTCGCCTTATTCCTCCATAAGTAGGAATAAGCGGTTCAGAAGATGAATGAATGAATGAATGATTGTGATCCTCTAGCACTGAACCAGTCGCAGGTCCGTTTAATCTGCCGAATGTAGAAAATACGGTCCTGCGACTGGTTCCGGAGGAGACGGTGCCATACAATCACCAGTCAACATTGTGAGATGGACAGAGGTGTCCGGTATCAATGCTTAGCTTGGAATTTGGGGAGTTTGTCTTGTTTAGATGTTTTTGTTGAAATGGTGTTATTTGCATGTATTCAGATGCAGCCATCTTGTTATGGAAGCTTAATGATAGTAAAGAGATCGAACAAGCTCCAACCTTCCAGGAGGAAGAAGATGCTCAGCTGAACAAGGAAAGCTGGAATGTAGTCAAGACTCTCAGGTCATCATTCCCTTTTGCTTCCACATGTGTGTACCTTTTTACATCAAAGTATTTTGAATTAACCTTCACGGTTTGTATTTTGCAGGGGGCACATTGAGGATGTGTATGATTTGTCATGGACAAGTGATGGGAATTTCCTGGTTTCTGGATCTGTGGACAACACTGCCATCATGTGGGATATACAGAAGGGTAATGATGAGTGCTATATGATTATGAGCAATTCTTTTCCAGCTCCTTATGTGTGTTTTAATTGAAGTGTGTATAATTATACAGTGCTGTTTTGCTCACCTGTGATTGTTTTATGCAGGTCAGAAGTTATGCATCTTTAATGACCATAAGAGCTATGTGCAGGGTGTATCCTGGGACCCGCTAGGTCAATATATTAGCACACTTAGTTGTGACAGGTGATGAGTTGTTGTTGTTGTTGTTATTATTATTATTATTAGTGTTATAGTTATGTGTAGTCAACCTGCATGTCTATTTCAGGGTTATGCGTGTGTACAGTACACACACCAAGAAAAAGGCCTACAGTGTGAGTAAAATGGCATCAGGCTCGGCTGGAGAGGGAGAGGTCAGTGTGACAGATTATGCTGTTCCTTTTTTATTCTGTTCCTTATTCTTGTTTCCCTCTGCTTTTGTCAAGTAACAGTAGAACTCCTTAAATCACTGTGTCGTGTGCTGATGATATGGATAGACATGATAGGTTATAATTTGGGAAGATGACAGGGTCTTGTCTGAAATTTCAGTTACATTGACAAACATTATTTCATTTGCATTGATTTCAACAAGAAGAATTGGTTTATTGGCAAACACTCGTGTCTTTTTTTTTTATGCATTTTAATTTAATAATGTGTAAAGCTGCTGCTGCTTGTAAGATGTTAACACAAGCTAGTGTTAAACAAACTAGCTGCCTTCTGTGCTGCCTTGCTAATTTACATTTATTGAGTTCCTAACACTTTCTGGTCCTCACTTTGCGATAATACAGTAATTCAAGTGCAGTAATGTATAGACATTCACACACTGCGTCTTCGATGCCGGATAGATAAAATTAGTATCCGTATCTGTTTCTAGTTGTCAGTAATGTGTGGTGATTCACTTTCAGTCACTTCAGACTCTGTTATAACTAGCCTGCATTGGTGAGGAGAACTTTGCTTGTATTTGACTTCTATTTAAAACAGCTGAAAACATTGGTCTAAAAATACTGCTGATAATTTAGCAGATTATTTATGTCACTCGTTTTCACGCTTTCGTGATGGCTGCTTATATTTAGAACTTCAGCTAGTTTAAATAATGTTTGCGAGATCTGTATAATTTCAGCTTGAAACTATATGGTGGTTAAAAAAAAACAGAATTGGTGTGAAACGACATTGGTTTTAGGGCGTTCCAGGGCTGGAGGCATCATGTTCACATGTTGTTCATCTTTAAATTTGTCCATCCATACAGGCCATTCTTGTGAACGTGATATCTCATGAGTGCTATGAGGGATTTTCTTCGAGCAATGCACAAATGCCTACCTTGACACAAGGATGAACTGAATAGACTTCCGGGGTGGTCATAATTTTAAACGTCAAACTCATTGCTGCCTCGTATTTATTCCTTGCTTGTGAATGCAGGCTCCACGAATAACTTGAGGGAGTTTTAAAAAATTTGGTTGAAACATCAATTTGGACTCAAGGATGAACTGATTAGTATTGGAGGTCATGTTCATCCCCTGCTTGTGATTTGCCTTATATAATGTAACAGTATTTGAATTTATAATTAACAATGAAAATATGGTCTCACACATGGTAGTAATATTGATATGAAGAATTAGGCACTAAGATTTAGACGGAGCTCCCGATGGATGTCTCTGTTGATAGGTGTCCGAGGCTGGTGTTGTTGGAGTAGTGTGGCTCCTTTAAGAAGGAAATAATTAAGTCTCCCTTGTGTTTCCCGACTATGCTTTAAAGTGAATGCAGGAAAGGTTTGTATCACTTATATTGTTAGTTTAATTATCCGTTTAACAAGTTCGTATTTTGTGTTGCCGCGGTGATCTAGTGTGTGTCGGGGTTGGGCGTGATGATGAGCACAAAGGACTGATTACATCATCAAACAAAGAAGTATTCAGGACACCATCGGTTCTCTAATGTCTACACTCCTAGCATGCACCTCTGCAGTCAGTGAACCAAAATGAAACATTTAAAATTTGTGTTTACACCACTTAGGATGTGAATATGTGTATTTAGCTTAGTTGTTTGAGTCATGTAAAGAAACTTGGTATGTTTTTGCACTAACCATTCAATCAGCATCGTGTCAGCAATAGGGTTTATTCATAATGTGTTTGTAATACAACACTCCCATCATTATTTAAAATGTCCTTTTTTTATAAAGCTGCATTATTAATTAGCACATGATGAAAGTATGGACATTTTTAGTGCAAGTTCATATCCTCCTGCAGGCTTTAATGATCGTGTATCCCTCAGGTGAAGAACTTCAGGATGTTTCATGATGACAGTATGCGATCCTTCTTTAGACGCCTCACCTTTACACCTGATGGTTCCTTCCTCCTAGTACCCGGTATGTCTGTTGGGTTGCTCCTTCGAAGAATCTCTTTCTCTCTGTTTTTTTTTTTTTTTTTTTTATCTTTCTTTTTTTTGGTTTAAGGAATTGGGACCGTGTTTTGATGCTTTTTTTTTTCCCCATGTATTTTTAGCGGGTTGTGTGGAGACAGGAGAGAACGTCACAAACACTACCTATGTCTTCTCTAGGAAGAGCTTCAAGAGGTGAAGTGAGATTATTTAAAGGGAAATGAAGGAAAAGAATTCCAAACACTTCTGTTGCACTGAAAATGTTTTTTTTTTAATCATCGGGTGGTTTCTACTTGTATCTAAGAAGTTGCAATCTGCTTAAGTGTGTATGATAGTTTGCATCGGCCTGTTTGAAAAAGCTACCGTTTATGGTCTATTTACTTTCATGAGAGTGCAAAATCCTATGAATAGAACTTGGATGCATCGGTTCCAATAAGGTGAAATACCAGCAGTAAAAACATATACAGGTAATAAACTAACAAATCAGATATGAACTACTGAACAACTGAATGAAATAAGGCTAGGCACATCTTCTACATTACATGCTGCATACTTCAGATAGGCGTCTGCACATTTAGATGGTACTGTATATACCTCAGTGCATTCAATGCAAAACACTGGCTCGTTAACTGCTTTTTTAACGTCATTCACATCTGACTTTTCACAGTGCAATGACACGTAAACTTTGGATGCAAGCATGCAAGCTTTGGTTTAGGTTTGGGTTTCATTATTATAGTAGTTTTTATTACCTTCAGCAATCACCAGCTTTTGTCTGTCCATCCAGTCGGGGTTTTTTTTTTTCCAAACAAAATCTTGACTACACCTGTACACGGCTTTTCACCAAACTGTGGACGCTGGCTTATCTGAGTCTCAGAAAGGATTTTAAAAGTGGTCAAAATTGAAGGTCAGACCAAGATCATAAATTTTTGGAGAGTGCTTATAACTTTGAATCGAGTTAAATAGACATTCTATTACTATAGAACAATAATAAGAAACCAACCATGGACTTTTATATAAGGCAAATATTTGACCTTGAGTGACCTCAAAAGGTGAAAATCAAGGTCAAGAGATTTTAAGCATGTACATACTGTTACTGTGAAACACAAATATATGGACTTTCAAATGAGGCAATCAACTTTGACCTTGAGTGATCTTAAAAGGTCAAACCCCAGCCATCTTGTAAATTCTGAGAGATCTTTTTCACTAATTTGGTCACAAAAATTTTTAATTGAGTTAGCCATACCATTTTAAAGCTTAAAGTCTCCTCTTTTAAATGGTATGGCTAACTCAATTTTGAATTTTTGGTCACTGTGACTCATTTTGCCAGACTGGGTCACATATGCGATGAGCACATGGAAAATTTAAAACCATGCCCATATACAATACTACATTTATTCTGCATGGCAGAGGAACCTCATTCATTGCATTGATATTTATGATTTAGCAAATTTTCTGCTGTCCTGCTGTTTTTTATACTGTAGTAAAGCCTTGGCATTTAAAATGTTTGGCTGGTTTTGTATTAGACCCATAGCTCATCTCCCCTGCCCTGCAAAAGCAACTCTTGCTGTCCGGTGCTGCGCTGTGTACTTTGAGCTCAGAACCAAGACACTTGAAGGTCAGTTTCCTCACCAACAGGTAGTGTGTTCGTTATTTCTTATTTTTTGTGTACTTTTTAAATTCTCTTCTCACATTTTTTAATCTGGCTTTCCGTCAGATGGATCGGAGCAGCCGCTACCCAACACTTTCCAGCTGCCGTATCGCTTGGTATTTGCTGTGGCATCTGAAGACTCTATCTTTTTTTATGACACCCAGCAGAAATTGCCGTTTGGTTATGTGTCCAATATCCACTACCACACCCTGAGTGACCTCAGCTGGTAAGATTCATGCACGTTTTAATACATCAATTTATTTAGATCAGCAAGTGAGGTGGTAAGTTTTAATAAGAACTCAAGAGTATTGTACTCAGTAGTGCTGTACTCAGCAGAGTATAGACGTCATTACAGTTCTTAATCTGCAGCACATTTTCCTGTGAAATGTGTTACATTTTTTTACTGGCAGTATGTCTCCCCCCCCCCCCCCCCCCCCATTACGTTTTATTTTAATCCTTTGTAACATTTAGAATGTGTATTAACAAGAAAATATGTAAAAGTGTGTTGTGTTGATGCATTTAATACAGTATAATAAAAATATTGTTCACTGGCTACTGTTATTTCTCAGCCATATGTCATCTCCTCTGCACTCTATGAATGCACATGCTCTCTCTCTCTCTCTCTCTCTCTGTCTGTCACACAGACACACTGATGTTATGAGTTTGTGTAACTGACATTTGTGATTAAACTGCTCCATATGCTAAACTTATGACCTCAGGTCTCGAGATGGTTCATTCCTGGCCGTGTCGTCCACGGACGGCTACTGCTCTTTCGTGTCCTTTGACGAGCAGGAGCTTGGCACGCCTCTAAAGGAGCGACCACAGCTGGACATTATCACCCCACTCACTGCTAGTGAGAAAAAGGGGAAGAGAACATCGGGAAGTGGACGAACAGCTTCTCCTGTGCCCCGCACCAATCCGTCACCTGTCACACAAGAGAAAGAGACTTCATCTGCTGCCTCTGAAGAGAAGCGAACCCCACAAGGTCTGAAGGCCAAATCACAGCCCAGACGCATTACCCTCAACACGCTGGAGGGATGGAGCAAACCCAGCACACCAAAATCTCCTGCCACACCCGTTGCCTCTCAAACCAGCAGTCCCAGTATGCCCAGGTCTGCTCCCTCCACTCCTGTGCAAAGTCGGGTACCACTCACTCCCAACACTACCCAAACTACCCCAAGCACTCCAATTGCTCCCATCAGTGCCAGAAAATCCACAGCATCTAAAGGACCCACCCCTAGGTAAAAAAAAAAAAGGAACTCCAAGGTCTTAAATTAAATTTTCCTTAATTGAATTTTATTTATTCTACAAAGCATTGTGGTGAACGATTCAGTTTGATGAATCATCGGTAAAGGTGATTGTTTCCAGTGTTGATGCTGAGAGCAGGATTCAACCAGTGAATTATAGCTTATTCTTGAACACGAGTTTAACTTCAGGTATTATTAATGATGCCTCACATCGTTTGTAATACGTTTTATGCAGCAAGAAAAAGTGAAAGGCTTTTTAAAATAAATAAATAAACAATTAAAATACGTATTAAAAGCAGAGCAAGTGCAATGCGAGTGTTTGTGAATTGTACATAAAAGCAGGGAGGAATTTCAAATAAATATGCTATTGGCCAGCAGGGCCAGTAACGTAAACAGAAATATTAGTCCTTCACCATATTTACTGGCCAGCAGGACTAGTGATTTTCATATTTTACTGGCCAGTAATATTATTAAAATCCAATAAAAATTCAAAAACTTATACAAGTCGTCCAGGTCCATATCACAATAATAAAAATAATAAGAATAATATACCATGAAGGTTCCATTATATATACATTACCATGATATGCAATTAACAAATCAGACAAGAATAAACAAAAAAAAAAAAATATATATATGATTTACACTTTTAAAGTTGTACTAAACTCCCCCACTGTCAGGTTTTTGAGTAACTTTAGTAGTAAACTGTAAGTGGGCAAGTGGGGAGGAATTTGGGAGGTCTATATGCTAGAGCACGACGGGCATTCATGGATAATTATTGTCTAGTAGTAGTTTGGGTTTGTAAAAAATAAAAACTAAGATAAATTATTAGATATATAATAACTCCATGTTTTGGAGCTGGGTTTTTGGCACATTGAATGTACTTCCACATTATTTATTGAGTTTATCTGCGGTGGACTTCAATACAATCAGATGATGTGGCATTGCCCTTGGTTGCAACAGTACGTTCCCATGCTGGAGGCCACACAAACAATTTACTACGCCAAAGGATTCATGCTGACACAATAGCTCTTTCTAATTACCTTCATAGTCTTCCCCTCGCTACACTGCAGAAATACCTTCCGAAATTAGCTTTATGTTACAACATTGACCCTTAAAAACATGAATCACAAACTGAATCTTTCTTGTTTTTGTTACTGTATGATGCACAAAAACGTGAATATAAATATTTTGCATACATTAAAAACAGTAGTGTCTTCTATCTTAAGCTGGAATCACTATGTTTACGTTATACGTAATGTGTGTTTTTGTTAGAGTTTGAATTTGCAAATTTAGCATCATGCAGGTGGTCATGAGTTATCCATTTCCTATTTAAGTTGGCACTCTCATTTGGTAAATGGCTGCTAATGTATATTGGTGCCTCATAACTAGAGAATCATTTACTGGATGTTGTAATGGTGATAATGTGCAGTTGTAAGCTCAGCTTGTGCAGGTGTTTATGTAATTTGGGAAGACATTATACACTGTTTCCCTTTTTGAGGTCATGTGTAGTTAAAGGCACTTCCTCTTTACCTTAGTCCCTGTTTTTTAAAACTGTTACTCACTTTTGACATTTTTTTTATTAGTTGTTTTTTTTAAGGAGTTTTAATGGTGACTGGTTCTGAATTGTTATTCTGCATTGATTTCCTGTGTAATCTGTCTAACCATGTTTAAGTTTTAGTATCTTGCTTGCCTCTATCATTCTGCAATTGTCTCTGCACTGTCGCTAAACAAAATGCCCCAAACAAACTGGAATTAGAGTTTTTTTTTTGCAAAATTGAAAATCCTAACTCTGTAGTTTAAATGTGTATTTGGAAAAAATGTAGGGCCATTCCATTCACTGTGAATCCTGTTCTACAAGTCTGTGCATAGTTTTAAAGAAGCAGGTAAAATGAAAGGCGTGTCCATTTTTCTGAAATGAATTTAACTCTCATCTCTTGTTCTTGTTCTTTTTTTTTTTTTTTTTTTTTTTTTTGGTCACAGGCGAATATCTCTGACTTCACTTGTCCCTAGATCGCCAGCTTCCTCTCAGAGCTTTATCGCTCCGTCCTCTGATGAAAAAGCCAAACATGGTCAGTAGTGATTAAATGCAGTAAATGTGCTGATCCGGTGTTAGGATTTGTATTTGAGTTTATCCTTTACAACACAGTATGTTTTTGATGATAAATTAAGATAGAATTGTTTATGGGTCACTCCATGCTAAGTTGGTTAATTACATGTGGTATAGGTTACATCCTCAAAAACTAACCCAACCAAAAAAACATTTTCTTCCCAATTCCTACCCTTTAATACTGCATGATATATATACATAGAATAAAAGTAGCACCATCAATAAGAAGGTTGCTGAAAAATTGGCTTTCACGAAAGTCCTCAAGTTGTTATACATAGAAAGACACCTCTGACATGTTTTATCAAAAATAATTCTTCCTGTGGGAACGTTTAAAGAAAGTGTTAAAGTTACTTACAGCATAATTTGTGTGCATGTAATATGTTTAAGAGGTACAGAGCTTATTTTAACATGGGGGACACTGGTTAATTTTATCCTGTGAATTACTTGCGGAGGGTGAATCAATGTTTAGTAGTTAAAACAACTTCAAGAAGCAACTATGGCTAGTAATTTGGGGAAATGGGTGTAAATGGTTACCTATTTGAAATTGAGAGGGAGGAGTCTTGTTGAGAGAGACATTACATTTTAGTGACTATAAGGATGAGAGTGCTGCCAGAGATTTAAGTGTGATGAGAAATCCTCTTGCTTGTGCGGCCAAAGTTTTGCCAACTCGGCTTTCCTGTCGTCAGTTGGTTTAGGAACTATTTTTTTCTGCAATTTCTGCACTTGTTGTTTGTGCAGCTCAGCACTGGCTGATAATGTGTTATACTTTGACAACGGTCAAGGACTGATGTTGCTGGAAGGTACCGTTGATGTTATATGTGACCGTTTTAAAAAGCTAATAACACTAGGTGCCCTTTAACAAATAGACAACCATCCCAGGAATATCTGGTATATACTTTGTAAAGAAAGTAGCTTCATTAGTATCATTATATTTTCTTCAGAGAAAGGATTACTTTATTATCATTATTATTATTGTCTTGTATTGTGTTTTTGGCATTTCACTTTCTGCATTGTTTTTCTCGTTACTTCCACAACTTGGCCCACATGATGTTCTTGGGGTGACCATTAAGTAACAAGTCCTTGATGAATCTTTTCTTTTTTCATGGAAGGGGTACTTGTGGAAAAATTTGGAAAATTCCTACTTTCTTTTATTAACCCTCATGTAACATATTTGTCCCACTTAGTGTGAAGTGACCCACATTATTATTATTATTAATATATCAAAAAGCTATTGTTTATTTTTAGAGAGACCATCTCCTTCTGATGATCCAATATGCAAGCCTCCTGAATCCAAGCGGCCCAAGACTGACGAAGCTACGGGTTCAGGTGGTGGCAGCAGTAGCAGCACTTCTCCTCAAAGCACCAAGCCCTCAGTGGACTCCAGCAGCAAGGCCATGGAGTCTTGACCAATGATTAAACCTGTCCATGATTTAATCCAACCATTTAAGAAGAACCCAGCAGTGTGTTTATTTGGACACGATCACTTTAAACTGAACCAAACCCTTACAGTGACTAAATAAGAGCATGGTGCTTTTTTTTTGGTTTATTTTTGGGAAGATTATAATTTTTTTCTTTTCAAGCAAGGTTTTGTATTGTGTATTACTAATAGTGTAGAAAGTTGTTGTCCAGAGTCAATGAATTGACTGACTGAACTGTTTATTATTGATTAAGTATAAAGCGCCAATGTTTTTGAAGTACTGCTTTAAAGAATTCTTGTCTGTTTGGAAAGGTGTAAAGACAGGTTTCATTTTCTATGGCCAGTATGTATTGTCTTGTTCACAGCAACAACTGAAGCACCCGCTTTGTCTGTGAGAACATGCTGATTCATCTATACAGAAAACGAAACGTACACAAGAACTGAGGTGGCAAACAAACCAGAGATGGTAAAATGTGGAAGCCTTTGTTTCACAATGGAGAATACAACTGAGCTTTTGCTTTAACCAGAGTTTCTAAAGAATCCGAGTTAATATTCAGTGTCAAGTCACCTCTACCACAGAGGCTTTATTTGAATTTAATTTTTGTTTAAATAAGTATTCATTAAATTACTTATCAAAGTTCTCCATTATTATTATTATTATTATTATTATTATTATTATTATTCTCACCTCAGTTTGTTGTGCCTTTTGATATCTTTGGATTTCTGCAATTCATATTTATACCCGTTTTGGAGGGGTATTCAGGAATCACCTGTCTGTTCATCTGTCCATGGAAGCTTGTAAGCTCCTCCTAAACCGCTTGGTAGATTTTGACCTGAAGCTACCACCTGAAGATGTGTCTGAATTAAAATAATCCAGATGTAATGTTTTGAAGGGGAGATAATTCTTCTTCAATTCTATACTATAGAATATGGTAATAGGCTCATAAGCACAACTCCTAAACCATTTGAATTTTTTGACATTTTGTTTTCATTTATTTATTTTATTAACTAAGTTTACAAGTTATAGTGTACCAACTGAAGATGTGCAGGAAGTAATATAATCCAAAGATTTGAAGGGGAAATGATTTAACATGTTGCTAGCTGGGGTTATTCTGTAGTGTAGTCTCAATTTACCATGTAAGAATATGGGTGGTGTCCGGTTCCATGCTAGAACTCAAACCCTCTCAGACTTCATCAAATGTGACAGTTATTTTGCTTAGGCAGTGTAGTTGTGCCTTTTGATATTTTGGGATCTCTGCAGTTTAAATTTTTAGGTTTCCATTGCAGCCAATTAAACATGTCAAAACATGGGTGGTGTTCATTTCCAGGCTAGAACTTGAAAACCATTTGTGATGTCTTTATTATCGCCTCTGGCATGTAATATGGGGAGATATAGTCAACAGTATGTTCATCCGTCTGTAATCATTTCAAAATTCGGCCCAAAACTTGGAAATCATTTGAGATTTCATCAAACTTGGCAGTTACTTCTACGAGGCAGCTCCGTTATGCCTTTTGATATCTTGGGATTTCTGATATTCATAATTGCTGACATGTGAAGGCTGGTGGATATGCCATCTCCTGATGACTTTTTGTATTTTAAAGCAAACTTGGTAGCTTTCCATTAATTGTACTGAGGTGCTTCGTCTTTTAG
Source organism: Neosilurus hyrtlii (assembly GCA_028564935.1). NCBI lineage: Eukaryota > Metazoa > Chordata > Actinopteri > Siluriformes > Plotosidae > Neosilurus > Neosilurus hyrtlii. The sequence continues at coordinate 15,115 of JAOUQZ010067557.1, forward strand.
TAACACAACCACCAAGCTGTCAATGATATTGACTCTCTGGCAATCTGCATTCCTCCTTATAACTTTCAAAATCTCTTTAATATCTAGTTGAGATTCTTGTATGTGTGAAGAAATCTGGTTGAGGGGCACCATCTGTTTGAACGCCCACTTTATGAGAAATGCTATATTTGTGCTGGGTACTGAACTCCTTTGCTCTCTAAACAACCTCAGTTCTTTATGGCAGGAATTCCACAAGATGTTGGAAATACATCTTTGGGATTATGGACCATGTTTATGTGATTGTATATAAGTGCACCTGAACTGCATGATACAAAGGTGTTTACTGGATATAGCTCCTGTGACTAGAAAAGCTACTCAGCAGTACTCAAGTAGACTGTGACATTCATGCCATGATTGACTGGTATTAATGGACTAGAGTGCCGTAAGAATACTTTCCCTGCACCATTACACCACCTCCACCATCATGGAACAGTTGAATCAATGCAGGTAGTGTCCACAGAATGAGATTCCATCAGTGTGCTCCAGCTGAACTTGAAATTGATCAAACCCGGCTACCTTTCTCTGGCTTTCATCTGTCAAATTTTGGTGAGTCTGGCAACTGCAGCCTTGGTTTCTGATCTTGGCAAATTGGCATAATCTCCTGCTGCTCTAGTCTTTGTTAGCTGGAACTAATCTGGCTATTCTACATTGACCTCTTTTATCAGCAAGATTGTCAGTAAAGCTCTTCCTTACAGAATGTTTTTTCTTTTATATTTTTCATCCCATTGGGGTTGTGCATGAAAGTCCCAAGAGATCATTGGTCATAGAAATACTCCAGCCCATCTACCAGCAATCATCTCTTGAGACTGCATTTTCCCCATTATAATGGTTGATGTGAACAATTCCCAAAGCTGCTGGCCATATCATCTGTATGCTTTTATGCATTGTTCCCAGCAAAGTTCTCCATGAGCATTAGGGTGTGTATAAATTTCAAGTTTTGACATTAATGCTGGCCAGGTTTTCATTGTGTGCAATATGGGAGAAACAGGCTACATGGTAAATTTGACAAAAATCGGAGTGGATTTATAACTTGCTCAAAGCACAAGTAGTTCCACCGTATGTAACATTGAGTTTTTGGTCATTTCCCTTTACTGCTTTTGGGAATTTACTTCAGTGGTGTTCAACCACTTGTAAAACAAACTTTCTGTTCTTTATTGTGGGCCAGAGATTTATTGAAAGACTGCATGAGCGCCACTGCTCTTCCTGCCAGATCATTTGTCAGTGGCAGGGAAAGTAGTGGTGGCCCGGAGGTAGGGTGTTGGATTACTGATCCCAAGGTGAGGGGTTCAAGCCCACTGTCATCGGGTTGTCACTGCTGTCCCCCCAGTGCGGCTAACTGGGTTATCAAAGGCCAGCCATGTCTCTCACTGTCTGTGGTGAGAAGCATGTAAAAGAACCGTTGCTGATTTTTGTCAAGAGTAGCTGCATTGCCGTCAGCGTGTTTCTACCCTGTGATGGCGTGGCGAGCTGTCCAGGGTGTACTCTGCCCTCGCCCAGAGTTAACTGAGATGGGCGCCAGCCTCCCCACGACCCTAATTAGGATTAAGCGGTTCAGAAAATGAATGAAATCACTGGGAAATGTACAATAGCTTGAGCCTTTTTGTTCTGCTTCCCTTTGTTGTGGATCCTTTTCAAGAAAAGTTTGATCCAGTGCTGGGATCGCATTATATAGTTACGCGGGCTGGACTTGGCACCTAGATGCTAAAATTTGGCTGCATTGAGCAAGTAGTAAATGATGAGCTATCCCAAATTACATAAACACCTGCACAATAATTTAACCTGTCCAGTATAAAATACTAAAGTTAAAAATTTCCCATATTGTTAAGACACCCTAGTGATCTTATAAGGAGACTCATTGTGCACCTCAACCAATCTGCGTCATATTGGTATGAACTGCTGCACTTTTCTATGCAAATTGTGCTGTCAATTGGAAATAGCTTATATATTTCCACTGCATTTATAAATATGGTTCATATTTTGGCAGCGATCAAGTAATCTCTTCTTGATGACTTGAAAGAAAGCAAAAAAAAAAAAAGTCAAGTTTTTTTAAATTTTTGTTTAGACATGAAAATGAATTTTCTTTCTGCTCTATCATGGGTGTTAGTTCCTGGGTGGAAAAACGGAATGCTGTCAAGATAACACCTCATGTCCACAAGATCATAACTTGCATTCTTTTTAGTAACACTTGCAAATTTTTAGTGAAAATATTATTTCACTGCATAAAGATTGCTAATTTTAAACTTACTGCCATCCGTGCGGCAAATCAGTTTTGAGAAGTCCCGACATTTTGTGTGTGATGAAAGCAGGGGAATGGCATGCTAGAATTTCTCATGCAAACATTAACACAAGGATTTCATTATATGCATTCTTAAGTCCTTAAATTTATCAGTAGCCTAAGTTGCGGGTCAGCACTCATGCTTTGAAGGTGTGTAGCAGCAGGTTGCAGTAAAACATGATGGTGTTAGTTTGTTCGGTTTTCCATCCTGACCCAGATGAAAGAAACACCTGATGAATGGATTAGGCGAGTTAAACAAACACAGGAAGACTGGGAAGCGCACAGCATTCATTCTGTCAATTGTAGTGACCATTTTACTGAAGATTGTTTTGAGCCAACTTCAGTGCCTCTGTGTGAAATGGCTGCTGGTTTGACAATGGTCATGTAACCAGCACTGCTACAGGTGTCAACCGTAACACTGTGACTTTCAGAAGCTGCCAAAAAGTTTGAATGGAAGGACCAATCACTGTCTATTTAATTTCAAATAAAAATGCACAAAGAAATGGTTATTACGTTGTCTATGATGACCATAAACCAGAGATTGGTATGACCACCACCACCACCACCAAAAAACTACTAAGCTGTAACAAACAAGAAGTTGAAAAAGAGAGGTTGAGTGTGAGGTGCAACAGCAATTCCAACTAGAAAGACCTGATGGAGGGCAACATTGAGTGAGAAAGTAGCTCCCAAAGTGCTGTTAAATCAAACAAGCTAGCCGGGCTGTGGCAGGCTGAGTCTATCTAAATGTACAGGAAGAGTAAAGTAAAGGAATGAGCCAGCTTCTGCAAGTATGCCATGCAGTTGCTGGAGAAAGCAAAGAATAGGAAACTTGAGATCACATCAGGACACAGTGGCCCAGCAGGGATGGTGAACCAGCAAAGAGTAAGCGTTTGCATTTGCCAAGGAGCTTTTAAGGTCACCCAGCCCCACCTTTATCCCAGTTTTAAATGCTCCCTGCCAAACTCAGACTGCCTGTGAGAACGGTCTGACCATGAGCAGCCAGAGGCTTGAATGTGACACTCAACAAGTGCTGTAAGAACTGCCCTGAACCACTGAATCTACTGTGGACTCTTATGTAAGCCACCTGGAAAAGCAAAGCACCCCATTGTATTGGAGAAGAGCAATGGCTATTTTCATTCCAAAGCAAAGGAAATTACAGAGAATGACACCAGCTGCAAAAGGGGGGTCAAAATGTTTGGCTTGATTTTAAAAATATAGCTCAGTAACACACCAGCTCATTTTTATTTTATACTGTATTAATTCTGCAAGGGAAACTTTGACCTCTGCATTTAACCCATCCAAAGTGAGTACACACACATCTGGAGCAGTGGGCTGCCACACATTTTGGTGCCCGGAGAGCAGTTGGGGATGAGGTGCCTTGCTCAAGGGCACTTCAGCCATGAATGTGGATGAAGGTAAGGTGCAACTCACTCCCCCATTCGCCACACATTTTTCCTGCTGGTTGAGGAATTGAACTAGCAACCTTTCTGCAGACAAAGCCGTTTGTGTATATGTATACATATACACAAACATACATACATACATACATACATACATACATACATATATATATATATATATATATATATATATATATATATATATA
>JAOUQZ010067753.1:0-18999 GCA_028564935.1 Neosilurus hyrtlii
ATATATTTTTTTTTATGGACAAATGTTCTGATATTTTCCTTTAAAATTAGAATAAATGTTTCCTTCAACAATGGCACACAATCCTGGCCCAGATGCAGCAAAACAGGCTTTTTTCTGCTTGCATTAATAACCCTTTTTCTGAGGTCCTTAGAAACCTACTTCGTTCATGCCATGACACACCTCCAAACACATGTGTTGCGAAGGTCAGTCTTTGATAGATCCTGGGTTTTTAAATATACCAGGATGCTCTCACACTTGTCTTCCAGTTGACTAAAAATATCTGAATCTATTTGTTCATTCAAAATAACTGCTAATACTAGAGTTTCACATACTTTTACCACTATAATAATAATAATTATAATGATAATCTTAACTAATACACATACAATTGATAATGGTAAAAGTAAAATTTAAATCTCAATTACTAATACATACATAAATGATAATGAATTAAAATCTCATATAAAACTACATAAATTATAAAATGTGCATTTTTAAATGGCACTTAAACTTGTTAAGGCTGTTTACCTTAGAAATATAGGTGTGATATGACCGAGCTTAAGATAATGCAGGAAACCGCACTCTGTGGACTTTGATTTCAGACAACTATGTAGTTCTTAAAGGGAGAGTACTATTAAGTAAAAAAATAAAAAAAAGTAAAGTCCAATATCCAAATTACAGTCCCAGCAGGTCAGGTGTCACGACTGGATTTAAAAGTAGCATTCACCAAAGGCTTGGTCATTGCACGCAAAGATGGATCAGGGCTCACTCCATGTGCCAAAATTCATGACTGAGTTGTGACCCAAATCAAAAGGAACATGTCCTAATACAGGATTGCAGAGAATTTCATTTATCTTTAGTGTTTGAGAAATTTCTAATTTCAAAAATAATATAACACGGTGGTAAGCAGGCTTCTGTCACAATGTTTGTTGAGTGTTCCAGGTATCGAATCTTAACCCTGTTCATGTTTACATCAAACATTTAAGTATTAATTATATACCAGTTAAGTTGGTCAGTAAAACTACTGAAAATCTCTTCTTTTGTCAGGAAAGTAGTGGCTCACATGAATTAATAAATCACAGATTTTGCTTTTTATTGCACTTTGGAAAAATTCCAACTTGGGGTTAGTAACTTTGGGTAATTTATTTGCCCTGACATTTTTCTGACAAGAATATGCGCTGCTGCATTCGGAAATAGCTGACGCTTGTTTAAAGAGACAGATGGGCAGCTGGCCAGCAAAATGTTGAAAGAGCGCAATCTAGAGTTGTGTAAATTTGCCCCAGTTTTTCAGCCTTTGTTTCGGTCTATCTGTTTGAACGATTGTTTCAGTGTTTACTTTGGTGAGGAATTTTTAACCTGGACTTACCCTTAAAGACTCATTTACATAACCCTGGGGCACGATGTCTGCTGTTTGAGACAATCGGGATGGGCATGGGGGGTTGTGGGATCAAATCGTGATCTTGAGGGAGCTTGGTGGATTTGAGATGATCTTAAGGGAGCTTGGAGGATCCGTGATGATCTTGAGGGAGCTTGGTGGAATCGAGATGATCTTGAGGGAACTTGGAGGAATCGAGATGATCTTAAGGGAACTTGGAGGAATCGAGATGATCTTAAGGGAACTTGGAGGAATCGAGATGATCTTGAGGGAGCTTGGTGAATTTGAGATGATCTTGAGGGAACTTGGTAGATTTGAGATGATCTTGAGGGAACTTGGTAGATTTGAGATGATCTTGAGGGAGCTTGGTGGAATCGTGATGATCTTGAGGGAGCTTGGTGGATTCGTGATGATCTTGAGGGGACTTGGTGGATTCATGATGATCTTGAGGGAGCTTGGTGGATTCGTGATGATCTTGAGGGGACTTGGTGGATTCATGATGATCTTGAGGGGACTTGGTGGATTCATGATTATCTTGAGGGGACTTGGTGGATTCATGATGATCTTGAGGGGACTTGGTGGATTCATGATGATCTTGAGGGAGCTTGGTGGAATCAAGATGATCTTGAGGGAGCTTGGTGGAATCGTGATGATCTTGAGGGAGCTTGGCGGATTCGTGATGATCTTGAGGGGACTTGGTGGATTTATGATGATCTTGAGGAGACTTGGTGAATTCATGATGATCTTGAGGGAGCTTGGAATAATCGTGATGATCTTGAGGGAGCTTGGTGGATTTGTGATGATCTAGAGGGAGCTTGGTGGAATCGTGATGATATTAAGGGAGCTTCGTGGAATCGTGATTATATTGAGGGAGCTTGGTGGAATCAAGATGATCTTGAGGGAACTTGGTGTATTCGTGGTGATTGTGCTGACAATTGACAGTCAAAATGTTGCCATAGTACAACGTGGGAATTGTAGTAGAGCTTATTAGAATGTAACAGACCTTGATGCACCATCATAGTGGATCTTGATGAACATGGAAACACGACTCCTTCAAGTTTCATCTCTTGGTTGCACCCTGCCTCCTTTTAATACCCCAGTCGTGCTCCAAGTGTGCTCAAATAGGAGCTCCACGCTTTTTTGCCCCAGTGTAAATCCAGGGTAACCGAGCTAATCTTAGTGCTTCTGTTTGGAATTCAGTTGTACTTTTCTAGTAGCAACAAAAAATATTTTTCTACTACTCTCATTTGGATACCACTTTGCCATTGCAGGCCTGAATAAAACAAGCGTACCACGTCAGCCTGCCTTATCGAAGTCTGGGTTTTAAATCGAAGAGGTCAGTGATGCCATTGTAATCCAGACTTTATCAGGTAGATATTTAACCTCGCCTCATTTAATAATTGCCAAAGCTCCCACATAAGACATGGACAAAACTATTTGTGCAAATTGAGGTTAGCATTGACATAATGTAGACGAACATCAGCCAACAAATCTGAATGAGATTAAATTAATATGTGTCCCAGTTGGGCTGCTGATGGTTCTAGAATGCATGTAATACACTAAGGAACGCCAGCAGAACATCTGCAACACACCAATGTAAATTTTTCTTCCCCATTTTTTAATGCAGCTTTAAATGAACTGAAATTAAAGTGAAATGTATTTTTGTGTATGTTATTGCAGTCTTTTATATTTGAGATCCCATAAACCATTCACCCAGCTCTTCCCCTCCCGTTCCTATGCCTCTGCTTCAGAGCAAATCCTTTGGAGTCAGTGACTGCCTGAAATGGTAAACTGATAGACATCGGGGAATTTTTAGTGATGCCAGGCTTCTGCCATAGCATGTAGTGTTTTCAGTTCTTACTTGTTCATAGGGTTTTTTCTAGGCAGTGAAATCCGTGTTTAACTGGATTCAGATCAGGTGACTGACTTTGCCTGGCACTTTTGAAGTGTGCTTGGAGTTATTGTTTTTTTGTAGTCTTAAGCACTGTCCAACAAGCAGCCCGAACTTTATCAAGTTAACTAATTATTTAAAACTACAAGAGTAGGAAGCCATGGGGTATGCGTTGAGCGTTGAGCTTTTTTTTTGTTTTTGTTTTTTAAATCCCGAATCACCTAGATATGCCACGGTGTCATGAGGATCCAGATCACGAGGCGCAGAAGTGCACACTTCCTACAGCAGCATACTTGTAATGCCGATTAGGAGATTCTCATGCCACAGCCTGCTTGTTTCACAGGTGGTGATATGCACTAAGGATTGTGCCACTCTCAAGGGAGCTTCCAGGATATTTTTCTTATGAATGATGAAACCGATCTGAAGTTTTTTACCAGATAGTAGTGTGTGTTATATAAAGAGCATTTTAATCAGAAGTGTGTCCTATTTGAGACGTTTTATTTCCATCAGGATTTTAGTTGGTATTTTTTTCAGAGCGCACCACTTCTGGGTGGCATCTACACGTTTTGAATTTGATGGCAGAAACATATCTCATAAAAAGTTGGGACAGGGCCATGTTTACCACTGTTTATCCCTCCCCCCTCCCCCTCTTTTTTAAACAACCCTCTGTAAACATCTGGGAACCAAGGAGACCAGTTGCTTTCCCAGGACCTTTGGGAGAGGAATGTTTCCCATTCTTGTCTGATATGAGATTCGAGCTATTTGATAGTCCTGGGTCTTCTTCGTTCTATATTTTTTGCTTCATGATTTCAACTGATGAAAAATCTTGACCCTAGACAGACCAGTTTTCTCTTCTACCACAAAGGTATATAGAATTCAAAACAGGAATTTGTCAAATTCTCAATGCATTGCTTAAAACTGCTCATCTTTACAGGTTATTGGGTTTGATGGCTGCTCCACATTTCTACAGTGACGTTGGTATAGCGCCACCATCTGGTATAATAGTATTTATAATTTATGTTAGACTTGCCATAATTATTGGTGATGAGGATGATGATATCCCCCATTCCCAGGATGACTCTGGTGTAGCATCGCCATCTGACTGCACACTGGCTTTTTCGACCATCTAAAACATATTGCTCCCCGAGGGTGCAGGTTATGAGGGTTATCTTTGTACCCACATGCGCTGAATGACACTTTGATAAAGCGAAACTGGCAGCAGAAACAATGGCTAATTCTTAGATCTCAGTTTAGCCAAACATTTTTCCTGCTGGTTCAGGAATCACACCAGCGACCTTTCGGTCCCTAAGCCGCTTCTCTAAGTGCTGGGCTACGGCTGCCCCCAGAACGAGTAAGTAAATAAAAGCGGGTGGCGCAGTGGTAAGCGCTTCTGCTAATATGATTATAATAATGAATAATAATATTAATTATAATAATATTAGCGCTTCTGCTAATATCCGTATAAAACACTAAGGGTTCACGTACTTTCAAGCGCCACTGTTTGACTTTGTGAATTTTCTTCCACGCCTGATGCTACACATCACAACCAAAAGTTTCACATTGTATCAAACAAGGGCGGCGTGGAGTCACAGTGGTCAGCATCACGCTGCCTTACAGCAGGAAGGTCCTGGGTTTGGATTTTGGGCCTGGGGTGTTTCTGTATACCTGGGGTGTCCCTGTGCTTGCACGGGTTTCCTCTGGGTACTCTGGTTACCTCCGCCAAGGAGGTTATGTAGCTTTGTTTGTTTGTCTGTCTGTCTGTCTGTTAGCACCATTACTCCAAAACCTATGAACGGATTTTAATGAAATTTCCAGGATGCGCCAGAAATGATACAAGGAACAACTGATTAAATTCCGGCAGGGATCCAGATTGTTGTCTGGACGCAGGGAATTTTTAAAGATTTCTTCGACCACGTCATCCGAGTCACCGCAATCCATTCTGAAGCGCAACTTCCAAACTTCCAGGCTTGCGTCCGACGGTGTAATCTCATCCCTTTCCCCTTTCCGTACAACCTTTAGGCCACAAAAACAATCGTATTCGTATTCGAGGTGGGGCCCTACACACGACGCCGTCGTACGATGGCCCACGCGTTTGCACTGTAGGGCTCGAAACGACGAACCGATGTCGCGTTTATAAAGATGCCACGTTACGATGACGTACGCGAGCATCGAACAGCCTTGGCGGAGGCCTGCGCTCTCCAAGTGATTTTTCTGGGTTTCCTCTTAAATGGGTTTTAGGCTTAAATCGCCGTGGGGTCCGGCGATCCAGATCAAGGGCGTACCCCGCCTTCGACCGGCGTCCCCGTGACCCTCGCAGGACGGGCCGCTTCATGTTGTGCCCGAACGCTCATTTGGTCCGCACGCCCACCCGTGGTACCTTTACGGTTGTCACCCAGCCCGAGGCCGGTTCCGAAGACAATTTGCCAGACGGCCGGGCCCTTGGAACCCTTGTGCACGCGGTAAGAAGTTGTTCCTCGCGAGACTTTCCGCAGAGCATTCCTCAGTCAGCGGGAGGGGGAGGGGGGAGAGGGAAGAGGGAAGGGGGGGAGGGGTTGAACGGAGTAGCCCCGCCTCGTCTGAGCCTCGTGAGGAGATTGCAGGGGAATCTGACGCGTTTTCCTCTGAGGAGACGGGACACCGAGGCGGCCGCTCTCAACAACACCGAGCTCTCGGCTTCCAGGATATCGTCCGGGTTGCACTGTATATCCGGGGGAATGCGGGAACAGCCGAGGAAGTAAGTGTGAACCGCCTTGGCCGTCGGGAAACGTCGGTGAATTTCCCCTCACAGACGCCGGAGGAGCTTAAAGATGATGCTAACAATGCTAACGGTTGTCGTAGGCGATGTTTACAGTCTAGCAGGTGCCTGTCCTCTCTCTCCCAACGCGACCGAAGACGCTTTTAATCCCTTTGTGGTCCTTTTTCCTCCCCCGGTCGTCCCCCGGTCGTCCCCCTCACACCGACGCGGTGCCCGGTGCCCATTTCGGATGATTGAAACACCGAAATCCGGCGAGTTAGACCCCCCGGCCCGCTGCTCAGTGATGTCTGATGTCCTGGTGTGTGTTTTTGTCGTGAAATCAGAACCAGCCGTCGGTCAACTTGAACCCCAAGTTTAATTAAAGACGTGTGTCATCGTCGCCCTTAGTGACATAGTCAGAGACGTGTTATTATTATTATTATTATTATTGTTGTTGTTGTTTAAGGCCACACAGCACCTCCTACCTCCTGGTTCCCTGAAGGGTCTGTCAGGGTCGCCCCGGTGATTATTTTTGGTAAAAGGCCAGTTTTACAACCCCAGCTGTTTTTCACACCGCCAGGGAGCACGATCCTGCTGTTATGGTCGCAGGGAGGCCGGAGCCCATCTCAGCCGGCACCAGGCGGATGCAGGGTCACATCACACCCCTCTACTGAACAGCCAGACCATTGCAGGGCAACACACCCTTGGAGGAAACCTATACAGGCACAGGGAGAGCACGCAGACTACACACGGAGACGCCCGGGACTCGAACCCAGGGTCTTCAGTGCTGCGCTAAGCACCACGCCGCTGCCGCCGCTTGCTGTGGGGTTGACGTGCTGATGGGTATTCCAACGTGTGGGCACTGATATAGCAAGGACCGGTTCTCTGTGGGACCACTGTTGGGTTTTTGTGGACGGATACCGTGGGTCGGTGGTGTAGTGGTGTGATCGAGAGGTTACGGGTTTGAATCCCCGTTAGAACCCCCACCGTGCTAAGGTATGAGCTCCGGCCCGGTGAGCCGCTAGGCTTGGGTGTGAAACGCCCAATGGGCTCACTGTGGGCAACGTAGGGACCTGCCAAAGTGAAAACTGAAGTTGTAGATAACGTTTTACGATTAAAAAAAAAAAAAGGTTCCGTATTGAACTGCAGTTTTGGCGATCGGTTCACTGGTAGTTTCTGGGTGATCTTCAGTCATAAACTGTGAAAATATTGTCAGCTCCTTTCATGTGGCCTGCGATAGCTTTCAAAGAACGTGATCATCGTACATTCTTCGCGCCAACCGTTACCGTGAATGCTAATTCGTGCCGGACCATGTTTTTGTGATGACTTAGCCTTCGACAACCCTAGAAATTTAGAGATGGTAAAAACGAATCCGACAACACGGCTCTACGGTTTGGTTTTAATGTCGCACGGCACGTGATTTTTCATAATTTGAACGATTTACGTAGGATACAGCTGTGCAGCGCCACTGTTGTGCCGATGTTAGGTGCCATGCTAGCTGCAGCTAATCGCAGGGTGTACACCACCTTCTCCCGATCAAGCTTCACAAGAGATAATAGTTACAGCCATGTTAGCATAGAACTAATTAATATGAAGCTTCAAATTTATATCTTTTTAAAAAAACATTTAATTTTAGATACTTTATTCATTCCACATATACAGTTTGTACGTTTATCCGCATGGATTTTTGCCATAAGTGCTCAAACGGCTTAATTATCTTATGAATTGTTAGTCTGACCCAGTTGAATATTTTTGGTGCATTTCGAGAAACTTTCTTTCAAGAAAGGGAAACGGACACAGATCACAACCTGTTCTTTGCTGAGCGTGAAGACGTACACACACACCGTAAGCGATGAGCCCGCGCAGATCTGCTGACCGCATGACCGGAAGCGTCCTGTACGTTACTGGCGTGTCGTAGCCTTGGGATGCAAAAATGAAACACCTGAAGAAAAAATTGAATGCGGACATGAGTACTAAGAGACGCAGGAAGCTTCAGTATTTCTCTGAAGGGAATCGGGGCGTCTGTTGTCTTGTCTGGTGGTGTCGCATCAGCAGTGTTGATGTCCATGAAAATATCCCAGGTTCTTTGTTCATTTAAATTTGACTTTTATAATTGGATTCCTGGATAACACGGGCTTTATGTTTGTAAACAGCTTCCCTTCGGGACACCTTTATTAATATTATTATTAATATTATTATTTTCGATCAGTGTGTTTTGATAAACAGGCGTGGAGAGTAACAGATTACATGTAATGTCGTTATGTAATCTGGATCCAAAAAAAAAGGTAACCGTATTCCGTTACAGCACAGAAAAGATTACTGTCTACGAATTTTAAAAATGATCATCTGCCAGAAAGCGTTTGTCGTCCAGGGGAGCTCTCGCAGCCTTTTAGGCATCGTTCCCATGATTTTTTTCACAGTAGAGCGTGATTTTTCAGTGTGTAAAAATGTGTCTTTATCGTAGCAGTTCTTTCGCGGTCATTGATCTGTATGTTCTGGTACGATGTTAAGATGGCGTGACGATTTGGCGAGGCTGTGATCCTGCAGCAGTTGTACGACAGTGTACCGAATCATCGTGACATTGTTACGATTCGCTGTGATGAGATATTTCATGACATCATCAAGATTTGTCATGATTTTATCAATGTCTACTACAAAATCAGTACGATGTTTAAGATATATTATTACAATATTTTCTTGGTCACATGACCACAAGTGTCAGAATGTTCGATTGATGGTTTCTTTAATTTTGAAGGTTTTAATCACAATTTGGTGATTTGTTTCCTTTTCTCTCTCTCTCTCTCTCTCTCTCTCTATCTCTCTCTCGCTCTCTCTCTCTCTCTCTCTTAATCTGTACCCTGTTCTATTATACAATATAATATAATGTAATCTAATATTTAAACATATAATGATTATTCACCGACGGTGTGGGGAATAACGCAGCACCTAAGCAAAAAAATAGCTGATTAATATGAGTGTAATACAATATTAGAAGCGCCACGGATCCCAAGAGCTGCATAACAGAGTGTCATTAAACCATTTACAGAGTTTTAGTAGTACTATGCAGAAACATAATGAAAAGAAAATAAAAATACAATTTTATAGGTTTTTTACCTTTTTTTTTTTTTTTACATTTTATTTTATCAGAATGCATGCAAGCATTGTATCAGCACCGTCGCGAAGTTGTGGCTAGCTGTAGGTCTTGGGGCCCATATGAAACAGCACCAAACGAATAAAATGCCTTTAATACACCCCACAGCAGCCCCATCACGGATGTACAAATTAAGAATGGGGATTTTATTTTAAAAAACACTTTTAAAAGAATCATAGCACTGTGGAGTCGTGTTAAGAATCACTACGGTTTAGCAAGATGCATCACGGACAGGTTCGCAATGTCATTAAGAAGTGGGGAAACTTGATAAGTTGTTCTTTGCTGTAACGGAAGCTGTGTATGTGGGAACAGCTCCTTAAAGTAAAATGAAAGCCTTCCCAATTCTGTGACGACATTATCTGGTGGTTTTTGCTTACGTTTTTGAGGTGGCAATCAATTAAAATCTGTTTGATCGCTCGCGTTACCCAGTTTGAAAAGACCGGTGTTTTTGGGGTGACGATTCGATTCAGATTTGATTCTTGATTCAAACCGAAGTTTGAATTGTGACCATTACAAACAAAGGGAGCCAATTTAACGAGTAACTACATTCTTCTATAAGCTACGGAACGACTCTTCTATAAGAAAGAAAGAAATGATATTACTAGACGACTGGTTTTGTAGATGTGCTGATCCGCTTTGCTTGTTCAGAGTCGGTTGGGAGCTTAGTGAAGTGATGGCGTGTACGATGTTCAGGAGTTGGTCGTGCTGCTGCTCTGGTTCTTTTAGCTCTGGGTGATGGCGTAAGATGTGGGCTCAGGGATTTGAAGTGTTCCCTAAATAGTTGACTTTTATTTTGCACACCGCATGTGTCATGTCAAGCTTCTTCTTACCCGGAAAATCCGAAGTGCAAACATTTGCCTTCAGGGAAGACGGTGCTGGCTGTATTTTTCCTCATCCGTGTCAAAGATAGGCTAAACGCTAGTTCTGTACCCGCCACTCACTGGAACAAAGGAGGCCGCATCTGGACAAATGGTACGCGCTGTGGGTAAGATTGGAAATGCTCGAAAAAATGTGTTCTTAAGAATCGATTCTTGAAAATTTGGATAGATTCAGAATTCTAATAAATAAGAATCGCAATTCAGACGTGAACTGAATTTTTTCCTTCACCCCTATTATCCAAGTTTAAAATGTTCACTAACGTACCTCACCCTGTTTGTCAAAGAGGTTACGTACATTAAACCTGGCGTAGCAGGAAACCGCAATGCTTTTCTGTCCCCAGAGTAAGTGAAAAAGATGGAGGATAACCACCTCCGGCAGAGGTTACAACCTCACTGACGTCGGTTAAAGAGAAGTTGATGAAAATCTAAAATGAAATATGGGTGTGTGTTTGTTTTTAAGACTTAATTTTCCAGACATCTTGCCCATAATTGTGGAATCGCTCATTACTGATTACATTTTTAGCTCCCGCCCTTCAGGAGCTGTAGGAAAGGGTTCCGTCCATCTGTCTGTCCGGCACATTTTAGTTTCCGGACATTTGTTTGCAGCGCGCTGAAGCTGGGGCTTTCAGACTTGGTATGCTGGCTCGCTAGTATGAGTGTTTGTGTGTGAGTGACCTTGACCTACTTTTCAAGGTCACAGAGGTTACTTACTGTCAGGTATCCGGACATTTGCTTGCCGCGCGCTGAAGCTTGTTGCTTGTTCTATGTTGGCATATTATGAAGTGGGTCTTTCGGTGGGAGGGGGTCTGGACCCCTGCGGCCTATTTATTTATTTATTCATTCATTCATTCATTCATTCTGCCATTTGTTTTCTGTCAGAAAAAGCCCGAGATTTTTTTTTCCTTACAGTCTTCAATGCATAACAATGGCATGGCATTCATGAAAACACTGAAATATTTCTAGGCGCAGTGTAAAAGCGCAAGCAAATAAATATAACTATTCTAATGAAATGTTTTTGTTGTGTGTGAAATGATTTCTTAGTTCAGTAATATCTGTTATATTATCTGTATTAACCTCTTAATAACAGTTTGTACATGTATGTAAAAAAGTTATTGAAAAAAAAAATTATTAAAAAAATGGCAAATCCTGAAGATATAAGTTTAACGTATGATGTATTAGTGTCCCTTTAGAAATATTTGTTAAAATAAGGCAGGTCTAATGACAGATGCCTCATTGGTGTCTGGCCTTGCTGTCTAGGTTTTTCTTTTTAAATTATTCCATTCTGTATCTGGTACATTTGGAATGCAAATTGGTCTCATCGAGTTTGGTTCCCTATTCTAATATTACATGTTTACCTCACCCTTGTCAGGTTGTACCCCTTGTCTTGGTATCATAGGGGCCAGTGGACCCCACTTGAAAGAATTCTGTTCAAAACACTGCTACCAGTGGATCCGCTAAAACTGGGAGATGTTCGTTTTACCTGATCATTGCTCTTTGTGCGTTTATCTACTTTACAGCCACCAAGCACAGACAACTTGTTGGGACCATCCAAAAATGGCAGAGTTGTACCAGTCCTTAGGTAAGTACGTACACAAAGTTCAGAGTGGTCATGAAAATTAAAGTTTTTTAGAAATATAAGTCTATTAGAGCTGAAATATGTGGGTTGCTTTTCTAGTATACTAGTGTAGAGTCTGGTGACATTTTTAGTAACCTCCCGTCCCAGCGTTGCCCCCTCCTGAACCACTGTTTCCAGAGAAACAATTTCAGTGGTAAACTTGGAGTGCATCTCCTCTACTGGTGCACCTGACCTCATAGTCGATGTCCACCACTTGCCTTGTGACACTTTGCGAAAGGCAGGGATTAACTGCTGCCTCCACATTACGCTTTTCATCCCTAAATGTAATCATCACCCGATGACCTGCTCTCTGGCTGCAGACGGACAGTTGAGTCTCGAGTCTTCAGCACCTAACATTATGCATCTAATGATCTGTGAGAGGTTGTTCTAACTTACACAGTTCAGGCTTTGGTGTTGCATTTGTCAGATGATGATGATGATGATGACACATGTTTGCTTTACAGCGGATCTCAACAATGTAAGATTTTCCGCATACAGAACAGCAATGAAGTTACGGCGGTTACAGAAAGCTCTGTGCTGTGAGTACATTTCAGACTGAATGTATTTCTGGGACACTGATTAATAGAAATTGATAGAATTACCTTACTCACTGCTTTTTAATATTTTGGCCAAAATCACAGGATTTTTTCGTAAGTAAGACTTTATAGTGCTTCAGCAAGGTTTATACACAGTAGGGCTGCCACTGATTACTGTTATTCTACCGATTAATCTCTCGACTAATTCATTGATTAATTTAAATGATTCATTTTCCTCAGAAATTCGAATCGACTATTTCATCTAAGTTCTGTGTTTCTTTTTGTTTCAAATTGTCTTCATTGAACCATACCACACAAAAAAACCCCAAAGGTTTATATACGGATGTAAAGATCGATTTGTTTTTAACGGCAATTCCAGCCTGACGATAAACAAAAATTATTTAAGCTAGTTTCAGTGTTCCGGGTTTCTCTGTTAAACCCCCATCAATGTAAAAAACTCATCGACAAGTGAATCACCTGGCGAGAGAAATGGATCGCTCCCGTCGCCTAGGCAATTCTCTCGCATATCCGCCACTTTAAAATTTGTCCGAGCGAAACGGGGAGCGGCGGCGGCAAGCTTTCCTATAGCAGCTTTTAATATCGTCTTATATCACAGGTGGCAAAATCTGGCCCGCCTTCGCACGAACCATTGCCGTGAAACCGACAAAAATTCGTCGTCCTCTATATCCAGTGTCATGCATGGTTTACGAAAGGTTGCAAAGTAGCATGCTGAAGTCGAGCCTTGTCAGAGAAGGGAATGTAGATGAAGGTAAACTTATTCAATGGAAAATCATAGTTGGTAGAAGGACCTGTTTAGGAAACCCTGCAGATGAAGAAGAGTCTGTCACGTGAACTCACGTGCACAACATTAAACAAAGATACGACAGTTTTGAAGTGATTTGAGCAGTTTATTAAGACAACGCTTTGCAGTTAGCGGTGCGAGTCTGGTGTGAATGACTATATATATATATATATATATATATATAGCGAGAGAGAGAGAGAGAGAGAGAATATATATATATATATATATATATAGAGAGAGAGAGAGAGAGAGAGTATATATATATATATATATATATATATATATAGAGAGAGAGAGAGAGAGAGAACATGCTAAAACAGGGGCCCCACGATGGTCTGGCGAGCTGTCCAGGGTGCACCCTGCCCTCGCCCAGAGTCAGCTGCCAGCCTCCCCGGGACCCTAATTAGAAATAAGCGGTTCAGAAAATGAATGAATGCTAACATAGGTACAGGTTGCTAAAACAAAAATCTGAAGAAATGTGGTTGCATTGCCCACTGACTCTCTTTCTGTGCAGTGGACCTACTGGGGATGTCGGCAGCCTGCGAAGCCTTCGAGCAGCACGGTCTGAAGCAGAACGAACAGTTCATAGACATCATACAGGTGATAAGCTGTCTAACAAGTATCTATGACCGGCTGGAGCAGCAGCATAGCAGCCTCGTGAATGTTCCTCTGTGCGTGGACATGTGTCTCAACTGGTTGCTGAATGTCTATGACACGTACGTAGCATTTCCTTCATTTTCAGCTCATAGAACAGAATTTCATGTGTCTGCATTCTGCGTACGTGTCTAAACGTGTGCTGACCTAAAGAGCATTTTGTTGCAAATGCATATTATTATTAATATTATTATTATTATTATTTTTTTTTTTAGGGGCTTCATAGCGAAGGGCGTAAACACATGTCCACGCACCACTTTTTTTTAGAAAAGTTTTAGAATATTTACACCTTTTTCATTTTAGTTCACTAAGGTGAAGGATATAACTTCCAGCACATAAACTTCGATGGCAAGAATCTAGATTACAGGTTATATGACACCAAATAAGGAAAAATGCCGGAGGGGTTGAACGCTTTTACAAGCCGCTGCTTTTGAGACTCACTAAGACTTTTAGTATTACAGGAAAACATAAGAAAAGCACTACACTTGTTGTGTATGTGACGGGGAAACACGAGAAACAAACTAAAATAAGCTCAGTTTTTAAGCTTTTCGATTTTAAAGCATGACTATGAGTACTCTGCCTAGGGATAAGTATCCGCAAGCTAATCGCTGGAAAGATGGGTAGTGCTGAGCCCAGACTGGGTGGGATAACTGCTTTATCATGTCCACATCCACATCAATGGTTTGAGATATTTGAGATTCATTCGTTCATTTTGTATCAAATGTAAATGTCTGAAGCGCTTAATCCTAGTTAGGGTCGCGGGGAGGCTGGTGCCCATCTCAGCCAACTCTGGGCGAGGGCAGAGTACACCCTGGACAGCTCGCCAGGCCATCGCAGGGCAGAAACATTCTGACGACTATTCTTTACGAAAATCAGCAGTGATTCTTTTACATTCCTCTCACCACAGACAGTGAGAGACATGGCTGGCATTGGATAACTCAGTTAGCTGCACTGGGATCAGCAATCCAGCACCGTACCGCCGGGCCACCACTGCCCCAGATATTTGAGATATATAGCATATTTACATTTACATGTTTCTATACATATATATAGATTTTTTATGTTGTTCAAATTTCAAATGTAAAATTCTGCTTTGCGGGAACGTTGCGTCATGTGCTTCATCGGCTAAATAAACCCACACAAACCGGCAAACTAAAACAGAAACTAAACTTTGTGGAACGCCCCCCTGCTCACATGACTTCAGCCCCCTGAACCGGTGTAGTGTCTGAGTTGCCAACCAGGCAACAGCGAAATACTTGCCCTATAAAAGCTCTGAAAATGAAATTGTGGGTGCTGTCAGCATACAAAAAAGTAAAAAGAAGCAAGTTTGGTGGACATGAGCCCTAATTCTTGAGGGGGAAAAAAAAGCTTTGTATTTGTTGAAGTTTTGTTTTCAAGCTTTTTGCGCCATTCCCGTGTAGTATGAGCTAATTTCTTTCATATGCAAATATAAATGATATTAACAAAAAGGTTTTTTTTTCCCCGCCTATGTTCAAGTGCCAGTTAAATTTTTTAAGTCCACGACAGTGATTGGAAATATGAAAACTTACGGCTGATGTAGATGGAGGCTGAGGCCCCTGCAGATGGATTCAGTTGGGGATTTATGCTTTGAGGAAACTTCTGTGGTGCGATAATTAAATTTAACGTTGCGTACTGTGCAGATTACTTTTTAAAGAAAAAAATTCTTCCTAATATGTCTTTCTTTGTTTTATCAGTTTAGCCAGAACGGGTTTGCTCGTCGTCACAGGTCATGGCTCAGTTAAATAAAAATCGGCTGCATTAATTGTGTAATTTTAAGCATTTCAAAGAAATTGCACACATTGACAGGAATCCTGGCTGTACCCCGTCCGTATCCTTTTAAGTTTCAACCATGTTTAAAGTCACTGACGATTAGCTAATGCTAGGCATCGGCTGCTGTCAGAGCAAAACATGAACATTAGGAGCCCTTTTACACAAAAGTGGTGGTGTATAATCTTCACTAGACACTACTGTCTGTGTGTGTGTGTGTGTGTGTGTGTGTGTGTGTGTGTGTGTGTATATTACAATAATAAACATTAACTAAAGCTAGGTTGGGCCACTGATTGTGATTTTGCCTATTCAATTCAATTTACATAGTTGAAAAATTATTTAAACGTTTCTACATACCCGACACATCCTCAGAGAGCAAGCCCTGGTGAAGGTGACAAGGAAGATCTCAAGGACACGAGGTAGATACCTTGATAGGAACGAGACTCAAAGCGAAACCCGTCCTCATTTGGGTGAAACCAGATAAAAATTCACTACAGTTTAATATGAAGTCCAGTTGGGTATCTTATACCTGTAATGGGAATTGTAGTCCTAAATCACTTCAGTAAAACGGTTTATATCACCAGCAGTGGAAAGTCATCTTCACAGGTTCTGAGTGGATATTTAAGTCGATATGGGTCATCTTCGGCAGGCGCGAGGGGCTTCTACGGTCACGGGATTTTGGACATTGTTGAATATTGCCTTTATTTTGGACAACATTCTCCTTTCCGACACTACCGTCAGAGAGTCCAGCTCCATCCCCACAACCTTACTGGCCTTGTGGATCAGTCAGCCTGCTGCCCCAGCATGCAACAGCGTAGATATTAGATATTAAGCAACTTTAGTCGCCTCAGAAATAGAGGCGGCTCTGGCTGCTCTTGTAAAGTGCGGTGGTGTTTTTAACCCAGTCCAGTTTGTCAGTATGAACACTGAGGTTTGTGATCCGTCACTATTTCCACATTGACGCCCTGGATGGAAACGGGCCGCTGGTGTTTTGGATCTCCTGAAATCCACAATCAAGTTCTTTGGTCTTTGTCACATTAAGCTGCAGATGATTCTGCTCACACGATGTGATGAAGGGCAGCCCGATATTCCGTCTCATCACCTCCACCGATACATCCGACTACAGCAGAGTAATCAGAAAACTTCTGAAGGTGGCCGGTCTCTGTGCAGTCGCTGACGTCTGTCGTGTAGAAGGTGAAGAGGAAAGGGGAGAGCACGGTCCCTTGTGGTGCTCCGGTGTTGCTGACCACCGTGTCCGACACGCAGTCCTGCAGGTGTTCATACTGTGGTCTTCCGGTCAGATAGTCCACAATCCAGGACACAAGAGAGGCATCCACCTGAATCGCTGTCAGCTTCTCACCCAGGACGGTCGGCCTGATGGTACTGAATTCACTGGAAAAGTAAAAAAACACGACCCTCGCAGTGCTCCAGGGTGGTCCACGTGGGTTTTCTTCATGTACTCGGGTTTCCTCCCACAGTCCAAAAACATGTACAGTAGGCTAATAGGTTGTTCTAAATCACCCTTAGATGTGAGTGTGAATAGTTTTGTGTTGTCCCTGCAGTGGTCTGGCGAGCTGTCCAGGGTGTACCCCACCTTCGCCCAGAGTCGGCTGAGATGGGTACCAGCCTCCCTGCGACCATAATTAGGATAAAGCGGCTTAGGAAATGAACGAATGGATAAAATTGAAGATAAGACCTTTCGTCAGCACTTGCTGGGTTAGCGGACAGTGTAGGATACTCGTAAAGGTATATTCTCTGGCTTGTGTTTTTTGACTGTCACTGAAGGAAAAGCTTCTGAAAACACCTGTCGATGTCTAACATCTTGCGTGCATTTAGCAGCATGACCTAAATTTAAGAAATAAGACTTAAGAAATAATCATTTTGCACTAGGAAGAGCTGCTTAAAACAGGATGTGAGGTGATAGCAACATCCTTACATTTCGCTGTGTACTGTGATCTTTAGAATCCAGCATTTTTACTCTTTCATGTAAATGTGAAGAGCTGTAAGGATTCGTGTGCCAGAAGTGAAGCTGTGTCGTCTTCACCTGTGTTTATTACTGCTATTGCACAAAACTCGTTAAGCTAATTTTGCATGCAGGTTGCCTTCACCGTGGAGTTTATTCTCCTTGTGATTCCACGTGTAGTCTTAAAATATTTTACCATGACGTTTGTGCAGTGTTGACTAAAAGTACATAAACATATGAATATGAAATTTTACTGCAGGAGAAGTGACAGCTATACCCAGCTTAGTCAAAATAAACCTCTGTAAGCAGTGCATGTTACACATTCTACTACAGATTGCTAACAGACAGCACCGTCACCCTTTAAAGAAAAGCCGCAATAAAATCTAGTCCTGCTCTTCTGAGGTTTTCTGTTCTTTGCAAGTTTTCCCCACCTACATTCTCTTCCATTATCTTCTGGTCGCTCTTCTGAGTGGGAGGCGGTGGTGAGCTGAAGCGAGCGAAGATGCCATGGTGAGCAAGAGAGAGAGACAGACAGAGAGAGCATGTGTGTGTGTTTGTGCTGGAGAGAGAGGAAGAGCCGTGTGTGTACCCGCTCCAACATAACACAGATTGAGTCACGAGGTGGTGTTTTGTATGAGAGCCAAAGTTAGTCGAAAATGGCGTAACTGGACAACAATGCGATATCTACAAAAATACTTCCTTCAAAGCAAAATCATCAACATGACCAAGTTCAAATATCCATAAACACAATCTATCCACGATAAAACACTCGTTTAAAAAAAGGCTTCCGTGTCCACGTTGTTGTAAAACAATACAGATATCCACTTATTTAGCCGATTTTCAAACCACTCCTGTGTAAACCCTATACAGCATGCGTTTTACTCGCTAAAGAGGAGACCGAAGGGACTGACGACCCAAAACAAACATCCTATACTTTTGCTCGCCTAAAAATGTGTTCTGTTAGAAATAATGCTGTTTTCTAAGCTGTGTATCAGATCTGCGAATGAAAGCTGAAATGTTCATCTCTTGTCTCATGTTCATCTTTTGAAGTCAAATCCACGTTTTCAGTCTACAGTAAAAATAAAGGAATTAGCCTCAGTGTTCCAATACTTTTTAAGGGACACACACACACACACACACACACACACACACACACACAGTAGTGCCTAGTGAAGATTGCACACCTCCACTTTTGTCTAAAAGGGCTTTTACTGAAAAGAAAAAAAGAGATTCTAAGAAGAATTTTTTTAATTTTTTAAATTTTGTGTAGCATGAATGGACTTCAGACCATATGTGGTCATTCAAAAATATGTGAACACTATGTCCGAAAGGTTAAATGCTGTAATCAAATTAATAAATAAAAAGTTTAGCGACACCTTTAAATTTTTCTGAAAAATTGGTATTTTTAGTGCTTTTGTTTATTATCCAAGCTTTTACCTCAATATACTTGTCGGAATGTTTTTTTTTTTTTGATTCTCGTTGCCTACTAAAACATTGTTCAATACATTTTCACCCAAAAATTATATTATGATGTATAATCTTCACTGCGCACTACTGTGTGTGTGTGTGTGTGTGTGTGTGTGTGTGTGTGTGTGTGTGTGTATGTGTATAT
>JAOUQZ010067793.1:0-18989 GCA_028564935.1 Neosilurus hyrtlii
GAGGGAGGCTACCCTTTCGTCCACCGGGGAGAACTCCAACACGTGGGCACCGAGGCGGGGGGCAACAAGAATGCCCATACCGGCCCGCCGCCTCTCCCCATGAGCAACTCCAGAATGAAATAAGGTCCAGCCCCTCTCGAGAAGGGTGGTTCCAGGGCCCAAGCTATGTGTTGAGGTGAGCCCAACTATATCTAGTCGGTATCTCTCAACCTCTCGCAAAAGCTCAGGCTCCTTTGCCGCCAGAGAGGTGACATTCCATGTCCCAAGAGCCAGAGTCAGTAGCCGAGGATCGGTCCGGCAGAACCCACACTTTCGGCTGCTACCCAGCTCACATTGCACTCGACCCCTATTGCTCCTTCCACAGGTGGTGGGTCCATGGGAGGGCAGACCCACATCTCTTTGGGCTGGGCCCGGCCGAGCTCCATGGGCAGAAGCCCGACCACCAGGCGCTCACCTTCGAGCCCCTCCCCCAGGCCTAGCTTCAGGGATACCCCGGTAACCCGCATCCGGGCAAGGGAAACTGTGTCTTTGATGTCTTTTTGCTCATTGAGGTCTTGTGAACCGCGCTTAGTCTGGACCTTCACCTAGGACCTGTTTGCCTTGGGTGACCCTACCAGGGGCATAATGCCCCTGACAACATAGCTCCCAGGATCATTAGGACACGCAAACCCCTCCACCACGATAAGATGGCGATTCATGGAGGGGTATAAAGAAAACCCAATAAACAAACTATTCATTCATCTATTCATTCATTTTCCTCCACTTGTTCCAGGGTTGGGTTGCGGGGGCAACAACCTAAGCAGTGAGGTCCAGACGTCCCTCTCCCCAGCCACTTTCTCCAGCTCTCCGGGGAGACACCAAGGCTTTCCCAGACCAGCGGAGAGATGTATTCCCTCCAGCATGTTCTGGGTCGGCCCCGAGGTCTCTTCCCAGTTGGACATGCCCGTAACACCACACCAGGGAGGCATTCGGGAGGCATTTTAGATGCACGAGCCATCCTAGCTGGCTACTCTCAACACAAAGGAGCAGCTCTTCTATTCCGAGTTCCTCCCGGATGACAAAACTTCTTACCCTATCTCTAAGGGAGAGACCTGCCACCCTGCGAAGGAAGCTCATTTCAGTTGCTTGTATTCGTGATCTCGTTCTTTCAGTCACTAACCAAAGCTCGTGACCATAAGTAAGGGTAGGAACGTAAATCGACTGGTAAATTGAGAGCTTCAGCAGAGGCTGCGCCAATCCGTCTGTCAATTTCCCGCTCCATCCTTCCCTCATGAATAAGACCCCGAGATACTTGAACTCCTCTACTTGGGGCAGGATCTCATTCCAGACCCGGAGGGTGCATTCCACCCTTTTCTGGTTGAGATCCATGGCCTCGGACTTGGAGGTGCTGATTCTCATTCCAGTTGCTTCACACTCAGCTGCAAATCACTCCATTGAGAGCTGAAGGTCCTGGATGAAGCCAAAAGGACAATGTCATCTGCAAAAAGCAGAGACCAGATCCTATGGCCACCAAACCAGAACCCGTCAACACCTTGACTGTGCCTAGAAATTCTATCCATAAAAATTATGAAACCCGGTGACAAAGGGCAACCTTGGTGGAGTCCAACCCCCACTGGAAAAGAATTCGACATTTTTTACTTATTATTATTGTTACCAATGCAGACCAAGCTCTGGCTCCAGCAATACAGAGACCAAACGACCTGTAGCAATGGGTCCGGTATTCCATATTTCTGGAGCACACCCCACAACAGAGTCAAAACTGTTTTCCAAGTCCACAAAGCACATATGGACAGGTTGGGCAAACTCCCATGCCCCTCCAGGATTCTGCAGAGTGTGTAGAGCTGGTCAAGAGTGCTGCGGCCAGGACGAAAACCACATTGTTCCTTCTGGATCCGAGGTTCAACCATCAGCTGGATCCTCCTCTCCAGTACTCCTGAATAGACTTTCCTGGATAGGCTGAGGAGTGTGATTCCAACCCTCACTCACATATCAGTGAGTGGCAAAAGTATGAAAACCTCTAGGATTAGAAGTTCATTTGAAGGTTGAAAATTGCCAGATGGGTGGCATGGTGGCTTAGTGGTTAGCACGTCTGCCTCACAGCAAAAAGACTGCATGTTCTCCTCATGCTTGCATGGGTTTCCTCTAGGAAAGACATACACATGCTAATTGGCTCTTTCAGATTGCCCAGTTGTGCGTGTGAATGGTTGTGTGTGTTGGCCCTACAAACTATTCAGTGTGTACTAAGCCTTTTCTCAGAGTTGGCTGAGATAGGCTCCAGCCCCCCCTCGATGAAGAATGAAGAGATTCAAGACCACCTTCACCCTCAGGAGTGGTCAACCAACAAAGATCACTCCAAGAGCAATTGTCTCTGATGTCACAAAAGGAGCCAAGGAAATTTTGAAGCAATTAAAGACCTCACACAATGGTAATTTGGTATTTCATGAGGCCACCATGAAAACTGAGCAACAATGGTGTGCAGGGCAAGGTTGCAAGCAGAAAGTCACTGCTCTCCAAAAGTAATATTGCTGGCCCACTACAGTTTGTTAAAGATCAAATGGACAAGCCCGAAGGCTATTGAAAAATAGTTTGGTGGATGGATGAAACAAAAAAAAAACACTTTTTGTTTAAATGAGGGACATTATTTTTGGAGAAAGTAAAACACTACATTCCAGCATAAGAACCTTATTCCATCTGCAGTAAATATTTTGGAATGGTCAAGTCAAAGTCCTGACCTGAATCCATTCAAAACGTGGTGGCAGGACCTAAGGTGAGAGGTTTATTTGAGGAAACCTTCTTGAAGCAATATGCAGGACTGATCAACAGTTACCCAAAATGTTTATTTGCAGTTATTATTCCATAAGGGGGTCAAACACAGATACTAAAATCAATGGTTCAAATGAGGTCTGCCACTCTCAGATCAGTCATTTCTCTCAATAAATAAATGATCAAGTATAATATTTTTATATATTTTTATCTGGGTTCTCTTTATCTACTTTTAGGACTTGTGTCAGAATCTGATGATGAAGGTTACATTATTCAGACATTAATAAAATTCTTAAGGGTTCATAAACTTTCAAGTACCACTGTAATAGCTCACTTTCATTTCCAGCTGCTTCAGTAGTGTAAGTTGTTCAACACAGGCTTTTTATATACTGCCATTTACTTCCGTGATTGTAGCTCGGTGTTCATTAATTTTAGACACATTTCAGGTTTGCATTGCCAGAAATTTTCATTCTTTGTTGCAGCTGTAAGGTGTATAATTTCCCGCCTTTCTATTAAAAATTTTCATAAAGTGTTAAAAGTGCCAGTAACTTCAACACAGCATCATCAATCAAGCGTAACAGAAGTTAGAGCTGGTTTTAGGGTTTTGTTTGTGTGTTGATAATGGTCAGTTGGTGGCCATTTACATCTGCAGAACTTATTCTGGAAAGCCACTTTAATTTGTGCAATTATCTAATTATCCAATCATATGGCAGCTATTCATGCATAAAACATGAAGAGACAAATGAAGAGCTTCAATTAATATTCACATCTCACATTAGAATGGAGGAAAAAAACTCAATCTTAAGGACTTTAATCATGGCATGTGGCAAATGGGATGATTTGTGTATTTCATAAATGTGGTAATCTCACAAACAACAGCCTCTAGAGTTTAAGAATGATACGAGAAACATCCAGTGCACAGCAGTTCTTCAGATTAAAAAGTTTAAAGGATAATGAAAAGAACCTAAATATACGCTCAAAAACTGTGAAGACAACGTTACTCTGCTGATGACAAACTTTGCAGACTACAATTATCATTACAGTGGTTGTTCAGTGGTTAAGGTTCTGAGTTAGTGATCCAAAGGTCAGTGGTTCCCAGTACCACCAAGCTGCCACTGCTGGGAATTGAGCAAGGCCCTTAGCTCTCAATTGCTCAGTTGTATAAAAATGATAAATGTAAATTGTTATGGATAAACAATTAGTTATGCCAACTACTGCATGGTTTGCATATGATGCCACCCAAAGGAAGATGTGTTTCCTTTTTTGAGTCTGGTTCCTCTCAAAGCTTTTTTCTTATGTAATCTGAGGGAGTTTTTCGTTGACACTGTTGCCACAGGCTTGCTCATTAGGGATATAGAGTATTTATAGAGAAATTTTGAAATTAATTGAATAATGGGACAGCATGGTAGCATAAGGGGTTAACACATCTGCCTCACAGCAAGAAGGTCCTTTGAATCCTGGGTTTGAAAAGGATTTTTCTCTCATTTCACTCATAGGGGTCTTATAGGTGTGTCCTCTAAGAGAAAAACAAGTACAAGGATTCAGTTTCACTTGTCCGAACCTGGGTTACCAGGGTCCCCACCTGGAGCCAGGCCTGAGGGAGGGGCTTGAAGGCGAGTGCATAGTGGTCAGCCTTCTGCCCATAGAGCCTGGCCTAACCTGAAAAGGAGACATGGGTCCGCCCTCCCATGGACCCACCACCTGTGGGAGGGGCTATAGGGGTTGGGTGCAATGTAAGCTGGATGGCAACCGAAGGCATGGGTTATGTCGGACCGATCCTCGGCTATTGACCCTGGCTTTTGGGACATGGAATATCACCTCTCCAATGGGGAAGGAGCCTGAGCTGCTGCACGAGGTTGAGAGATACAGACTAGACATAGTTGGGCTCACCTTGTCACATAGCTTGGGCTCTGGAACCACCCATCTCCAGAGGAGTTAGA
Organism: Neosilurus hyrtlii; assembly: GCA_028564935.1. Classification (NCBI taxonomy): domain Eukaryota; kingdom Metazoa; phylum Chordata; class Actinopteri; order Siluriformes; family Plotosidae; genus Neosilurus; species Neosilurus hyrtlii. The sequence continues at coordinate 4,704 of JAOUQZ010067793.1, forward strand.
CTTAATTTTATTCTGGAGTTGTACATGAGGAGAGGCGGTGAGCGTGTTGGTGTTCTCACCAGTTGATGAAAGGGTAGCCTCCCTCTGCCTCCAGGTGGGGGATGGGTCCTGACTGTTGTTTGTGCCTATGCACCAAATCACAGTTCAGAGTACCCACCCTTTTAGGAGTCCCTAGAAGGTGTGCTAGAGGGTGCTGCCCCTGGGGACTCCCTCATCATCCTGGGAGACTTCAACACCCAAGTGGGCAACAAAGGTTTGACCTGGAAGGGTGTGATTGGTAGGTATGGCCTCTCTGATCTGAATTCAAATGGTGTTTCTTTGTTGGACTCTGATCTGTGCTCATGACGGTTTCTTCATCACAAACTCCAAGTTTGAACATAAGGGTGTCCATAGTTGCACTTGGCATCAGGACATGCTAGGTTGCAGTTCAATGATCGACTTTGTAGTCATGTCATCAGACTTGCAGCCACATGTTCTGGACACTTGGGTGAAGAGAGGAGCTGAGCTGTCAACCGATCACCACCTGGTGGTGGGATGGTTTCAGTGGCAGGTGAGGCCGCCCTCCAGACCTTGGAGACCAAAGCATGTAGTCAGGGTCTCCTGGGAACATTTGGCAGAGGCTCCTGTCCTTCAACTCCCACCTCTGGCAGAGCTACCACCACATCCCAATTGAGGCCGGGGACATTGAGTCCGAATGGGCCATGTTCTGTGTCTCCATTGTTGAAGTGGCAGCCCAGAGCTGTACCAGGAATGTAATCAGTGCCTGTCATTGGGGCAACCCCTGAACCAGGTGGTGAACACCTGAGGTGAGGGGGACCGTCAAGATGAAAAAGGAGGCCTATCAGGTCCTTTTGGCCTGCCGGACTCCCAATACTTTTGCATTTTTTTGCATTGCAAGATTTTGCATTGGGCTGTCATGAGTGCAAAATCTTGGGTGAGGGAGGGCCTGGAAAGAGACTATTGGTTGGCCTTGAAAAGTACTCCACAAACACTGTTTACAGTTGAAGCAGGGAGTTGCTCACCTTGAATGGGAATGATGTTGGGAGGTGAAAGGAATACTTTGAGGAACTCCTTAATCCCATCAACACACCCTTTGTGGAAAAGGAAAAGCCTTGGGGTTCAGGAGGGAAGTCTGCCAATCACAGAGGTCACCGGGGTATTTAAAAAGCTCCTCAGTGGGCAGGCTCTGGGTGTGGACGAGATCTGCTCAGAATACCTCAGGGCTCTGGATGTTGTAGGACTGTCCTGGTTAACATGTCTCTGCAACATTACATGGTTATTGGGGGCTGTACTTCTGGATTGGCAAACCAGGGTGGTAGTTCCCCTTTTTAAAAAAGGGGACCGGAGGATGTGTTCCAACTATTGTGGAATCACACTCCTCAGCCTACCCAGAAAAGTCTATTCAGGAGTACTGGAGAGGAGGATCCGACCAATGGTCGAACCTCGGATTCAGGAGGAACAATGTGTCCCAGCTGCAGCACACTACACATTCTACAGGATCCTGGAGGAGCATGGGAGTTTGCCCAGCATGTCCACATGTGCTTTGTGGACTTGGAAAAGGCTTTTGATCGTGTCCCTTGGGCTATCTTGTGGGGTGTGCTCCGGGAATATGGTGTACAGGACCTGTTGCTATGGGCCATACGGTCTCTGTATTGCTGGAGCCAGAGCTTGGTCCCCATTGGTAACATGTTGAATTCATTTCCAGTGGGGGTTGGGCTCCGCCAAGGCTGTCCTTTGTCATCAGTTTTGTTCATAATTTTTATGGATAGAATTTCTAGGCAGCCAAGGCATTGAGGGGTTCTGGTTTGGTGGCCATAGGACTGTCCCTGCTTTTTGCAGATGCTGTCCTTTTTGCTTCATCAAGCTGTGACCTCCAGCTCTCACTGGAGCGAATCGCAGAGCAGCCAGGATGAGAATCAGCACCTCTAAGTCCGAGGCCATGGTCCTCAGCCAGAAAGCTTGTGCGATCAGCAGAGCATACCATCAATATCGAGCTTCCTGACCTGGACACTATATACAGCAAGCGGTGCTGGACCAAAGCCAGGAAGATAGTAAAGGACCTCAGCCATCCCAACAATGGACTCTTCTCTCTGTTGCGGTCAGGGAAACGTTTCCGTTCCTTGAAGGCAAACACTGAGAAAATGAGGAGGAGCTTCTTCCCGCAGGCCATTCGGGCCCTGAACCAGAAAAATGGTACCTGGACACTGTAGACTCTTCCCACACACACAAACAAAACATCCACCTCAACTGATTGTTGCACAGAGACACTTTGCCACTTTTTTTTTGCCACTAGACACTGTCACTTTTTGCACACAGACACTTTACTGACATTTAACTGTACATATGTATTTGCATCTGATATTTTTATATTTTCTTATTTCTATCCTTTTGCTTTTTTATATAGATTTTATATTTATCTGACCTTTGCTTTGTTTGTTTTCTCCTTGTTACTTGATAGTTTATTCTTTACATTCTGGACAGTCGTACTAAGCATTTCACTACATATTGTACTGTGTATAACTTGTATGTGACAAATAAATTTGAATTTGAAGTTGAAAGGGTGGAATGCACCCTCTGGGTCTGGAATAAGGTCCTGCCCCAAGTGGAGGAGTTCAAGTATGGAATGGGAGATCGACAGGCAGATCAGTGCAGCCTCTGCTGTAAAGCGAAGCTTGTACCAGTCCATCGTGTTGTAGAGGGAGCTGAACTGGAAGGCAAAGCTCTCAATTTACCATTTAGTTTATGTTCCTACCATCACCTATGGTGACAAGTTTTGGGTAATGACTGAAAGAACAAGATTGCGAATAGAGGCGGCTGAAATGAGCTTCCTTTGCAGGATGGCAGGGCTCTCACTCAGAGATTGGGTGATAAGCTCAGTCACCTGTGGGGAGCTCAGTAGAACCGCTGCTCTTTCTTATTTAGGAGTCAGTTGAGGTGGCTCAGGCATCTAATTAGAATGCCTCCCTGGTGTGGTGTTTCAGGCATGTCCAACCTGGAAGAGACCCTGGGGTTGACCCAGAACATGCTGGAGGGACTATGTCTTTTGGCTGGTCTGGGAACGCCTCGGTGTCCCCCCAGAAGAGCTGGAGGAATTGACTGGGCAGGGGGACATCTGGACCTCACTGCTTAGGCTGCTGCCCCCGCAATCTGACCCTTGATCAAGAGGATGAAGATGAAGGTTGTGTGTGTTGGTTGGCCTTGCAATCGTCTGGTGAACTGTCCTGCATCGGGTCAGCTGAAATAGGATTCAGCTCCATGGAATTCTAGCAACAAGAACAAGTTTCATATGGTTCTGATGGATAATAATGAATGAGTAGGACTTTTAGAGCCAACTGTACTCAGCAACAACACCAGCAAGAAGATGACAAAGAGGTTGACACTAAATTTCCTTGGTGTAAAAAGCAGATTGTATACATACAGCATTCCACTGCTGTGATGCCTGGTTCCGACTGTCATGCAATCCATTATGTACGCCACAATTGGCCATTCGTAGCTGATCATGGAATTTTTGTGAAATGTCACTATTGGATACGAGGCGATGCAAGTCGATATGTTCTGGTATGATTTTGTGCGCTTGGATGCGATATGGTCGCGATTGGACAATTTCAGGTCACACGATCTGTCACAATCTGGTCTCCCGTTCAGATTTGTTCCGATAGGATTGTCCCTATTGAATCCACAATTGGACATGATCATCAACCTGATTTGGAATGATCTGGTACATCTGGTGCAGATACTTTCAGATACATTCTTCAGGAACCGATGCGTTCAGTTGCGATAGGATACAATTGTGGTTTCAATGTCTTTCAAGATCAGGTTCAAGAGTGATCATGATTTGAGCTATGACTGGACACCGATGGGTGTATACAGCCATGGAAAAAAATTAAAAGAGACCTTTTTTTAAAGGGAATGCCCATTAAAAGTGGTCTCTTAATTTTTTTCCATGGCTGTATAGTGTATACAGGTAAGTATAAATGCCTGCTTCTTTTTTTAAAAAAAAGGAACAAAAAAAATTTAATAAAACCTAACTTAAAAGAAGGATGATACCTCCTCTTGTCCCCTGAATATAAGGGAGTATTTTCAGAAGCACATAGTTTATCATATGCCATATTTTCACATTTATATTAAATTTGAGTTCATCATAACATTTTTTGGGGATATTGGGAGTTCATATTTTATTAGAATCAAATAGGGGATCAACCCAACTTAATGTTCTTTTAAATAAAAATGTTGTTGGAAGGAAACAGAGGAGGATTTTTGATTTAGTTACTCCCATTTTTGGTTATTATCATATCTATGGGTCTACTGGGTCCACTGGAGGGCAGTGTTATTTGCTTCCAAAAAATCTTCTTTGGAGCAGGTGGGTCCCAATTTGCAGTCTCGAAGTATATGATCCATGGTTTGTTTGGGTTCTCCACAAGGACAGGTAGCGCTGATTACCGATCAACGATGCTGGTTGTTGTTAGTTCTTCCCACTCTGTCTCTCGCTTGGTTTAAGGTTGCCCATTCTTTCCTACTAAAGGATGTACTGCTTGGGAGGGTCTCAGATGGAGGTGGGAGAGACTCATGTGGTGGTATTTTGGTCACTCTCTAGACACTTTTCTAATCGGTATTGTGATGGTTTTACTCCCTCTGGGGCAGTAGCTGTTGCAAAGCTTTTGCAGGATTTCAGTCTTTGTTGCACCTCTCGATGACCATGCATTGGGTGTCAGTTGACAGTCATCTGTTTGTCTCATTCACACTTTGCTAATGTTTCTCGTCTAATAGAGGGGGAGCTATGCTAGCAAGGCGATAGACTGACAAGAGAGGTGTCAGCTTAAGTAATGACGCGACATGTGTGATATAGCTCCATGTCCACTTTAGCAGCATGGTAAGCTCATGACTGGGCCTCAGTACTCAGCAGTCGAGTAACATAAAGCCAGCACAGTTGTGTTTCTACTTGATAGCTTTTCTTTGAGCTTACTTATATGTTTTTTGAAAGAGAGCATTCTATCAAGTGTTATGCCCAAGTAAACAGGAAAGTTGTTGTGTTTCAAGATCTTGCTTCCCCATTCAAACTCGAGTTTTCTGAGCATTATTGTTATTTAAGTAAAAAGCACAGACAACAAATTTTGTAATATAGTGAAGGGACTGCAAAGCACTTTTTAGCCTTCATTCTATGGAAGTGATTGACTTGGATCGTGTGGCTAGGATCATCAGCATAAATAAACCTGTGTATGTTGCTAAATTGGGGCTGATCAATAGTATAGATGTTGAATAGCATTGGTGCCAGTACTGATCCCTGAGGCAGTCCATTCTTCTGAGCTCTTCAGCAACTGCATTTGCTATTCATCTCTACAAAGTGATTCTATAACTCGAACTATTGTGGTGTTCTTTATAGTTCTGACTAGTTTCAAAAGTTGAACCCGATGGTTTACGGTGTCGTAAGCTGCAGTTATCGAGAAATATTGCTCCAGTTGTCATCTTATTTTCATAACCATCTTCAGTATACTGTGTGAGGTTGAGAACCTGTCCACAGCATGCCTGGCCTGGTCTGAAGCCAGCTTAATCACAGGACAGTTTTTCATCCACTGTGGAGGATATAGGGGGTCATGATAAGGCACTCGTAAAGTTTGTACAGTATGCAAAACAGGGAGATTGGTCTGTAGCTAATTGAAGATTCTGGGTCTTTGTTTGGTTTAAGGAGAGCTATGACCTTGGCTCTTCTCCATATCTTTGGTATTAAAAGTTTAAAAGTGGTTCTCCAGTTGTTTAGCAGGTTTAGTAGCCACTGGCAAGTGTTTTCTTCCAAAGTGCTGTATCATTTCTGTTCCTTTTGTACCCTCTTTCTCTGTTTTACCATTGAGCATCAGTTGATGGGCCACTTCATTTGGTGTAACTGCGGCAATTCTTGTGTTGTTATTTTTGTCAGAGTTTAGTTTACGGATGGTTTTCCAAGCTTTCTTACTATCGTGGGTCATGTCAATTCCTGTTGATGCTTCTTATCATTGAGCTAAGGAGAGTTTTGCTACAGCCCCAGATGGTATTATGGCTTTTGAAATCTCCAGTGACCAAGCTGGCTTTAAATCTAAGGTTATGATTTCTAGAACAGACAAATGGAGGTGAAGGTGGCTTATACACAGAGACAATGGTTAGGTATGTGGTTTCTGTTTGCAAGATTTCCTTCTGTTATCTGATAGGTCTGAGCTCTTCTTGATGACAGATTGGTCTTGTACATAAATGGCACTACCATGGACTGGATTTGAGTGATAGATGGTAAGATGCATGCCAGGGATGTTATGTGGCTAATTTTCCTTGTGGGTTTCTTGAATGCATAATACATCAGCTTTAAGATCAGCAAGCAGATCTGCTTTGTTTGATGATAGTTCTTTAGCATTCAAGCTTACTACCTTGAATCGAGACCCCGCTTTTGTGGTGCAGGGAAAGGAGGTGGCAAAGGAGGGCTTTTTTGTTTTTGTGGTGAAGGAACAATTTCTTAATTATTTTATTGTTCTGTTCTGCATATAGTAATATCAACTCATGAGTCATTCGTGTCAGGTAGTGAGCAATGGTTTGTGACAGATCGTGGGAGATTGCAGGGCATCTTAACAGAGCGTGGTGTTTGCCTTGTCCAAGGTTGATCCCGATTACCACAATTCGGAAGCACAATTAGATGCAATCTATCGCGCTTTGTTATGATACAATATAAAATTAATGATAAAATCTGACAGGATCACCATGATTTCTCCACGATTAAGACCATGATTTTAATTGTAGCAGAAATCATGATCGTGGGAACATTGAAATCTCTTGGAGGGGGCTCTATCATCTCAGGTACTTATTAATAACAGCTAACTGCGTACAAAATATAAAAATTTCAGAACCAACTAGAAACATAATGTGCATAAAGTTCTACAGGGCTTCACATGAATGTCATCGGAAGAAGAAAGAACATGTCGAATGTCTCAGAAATTGTGTTTGACAATTAAAACAAGACACTCATTGAAGAACTCAAGGTCTTAAAACACTTCTAGTTTTGCAAATCTGAATAAGAAAAATCTGTTGGACAGGAGTTACTGAATGCATCTAAGCAAAAGCGCAAATGCAGAAAAAAGCCACAGATGCACTGTTTATGTAGTTTTTTATCCTGATGACTGAGAAGTAAGTGTGTGTGTGTGTGCGTGCGTGCGTGAGTGTGCGTGTGTGCATGTGTGCATGTGCACTTGTATATGTGTCTCTGTGTGTGTGTGCGTATGTCAGGTTGCTGGTTTCAGAGCTGATTTGCTGCACTGAATCAGTGAATGTGATATATTTTGGTTTTGTCACTTGTGCTTTTCGTAGGCTGGCATCTAAAGAATGTCGCCGAAGAAAACGGGCATATATAAGTGACCTACAGGCCCGTATCTCTGTACTGGAGCAGCAGAACGAGAAGCTCAGAGAAGAGATAAAATATCGAAATGGAAGCTGTATCGAGAAGTCGAGTTAGGTCATTTATTAATATTTATTTAATTATTGTCAATTAATAATTGGCTTATCGCTTTGCCTCTGCCTCTTCTTTTTTATTTAGTTCTTCTCTATGTGTAATCATCTGTATCAGTTTTTTAAAAGTTATTTTTTGGGACAGATGAAATATAGCATAAAATAACATTATCCTGGGCTTTAACAAAAGAAATTTGTTGTCTAGTGTTTTATCCAGGCCCTATGATTGACTCTGTCTTTGCCCAGAGTGGGCTGAGATAGGCTCTAGCCTTCCTGCGACCCTAGTAGGATTAAGCAGTTCAGCAAATGAATGAATGAATATTAATGGGTCAGTGATTAAGCTTCCAAAAATCTATTTAAGAAATATCTTTTCAGTAAAATGCAATACAGATATTTGAGCTCAGAATAAAGTGTTGAAACAAGTCTGATTTTATAAATCAGAAAGTTGTCAGTCTGTTTAAATATTTCTTTTTATTCTAATTTTTATTTATTTTATTTTTAATTTTTATTTTTTTTATTTTTTTCATTACACAAAAAATGTTAGGTGTAACAACCAAATATTTTTTTTAAATGTACATATTTTCCTACTGTTTATTTCAAGGGAAATCTTTAGAAATCTTTAAAAGTATCCCCTAGAACGGCTATACTGACAATCACATTTTTTGTAGTTGTGTTCTGTATTTATAATGTTTCAGTATTTTTGGATTCTACTGGTGGCAGCATGGTGGCATAGTGGAACGTCTGCCTCACAGCAAGAAGGTCCTGGGTTTGAGTTCCAGGCTTTGGTGTTTCTGTGTGTGGAGTTTTTGGAGTCTTATAAGTAAAGTAATGTTTGTTTAATCTATGTGCTGTCATACTGATGTCATCATTATTCATCAGTGTTCTGTGGGATGTAAGCATAGATTTATATACAAATTGTAAATAAAGCAGGAAAAAAAGTTTCCTTTTTTCTTCCTGGGTTTGACAACACTGATGGGGCAGTGTGTGTATTTTTCCTGTGTAAAATTTCTATATTAATCCGGTTGTCCTGCCCTTAAAATGCCTTTGCCAACATGTACAAAACTAGTGCCAATTTGAATGAGTTAGCTGTGTGTGCCCTGAATTAAGAGGCTCTGGCTCTGAGATCACACTAAGCACTTCAGTTTAAATTGACTGATGTGGTGTGGGGGGTGGGGGGGTTCACAATTGTTCCTTTACTCTTCCTCTTCTGATAACTATAAAGCATAAAAACTGATGAAGTAGCATATTTTCATTTGAAAAACTGAAAGGTCTGACTACTGTATAAAAGTAATAACTGAAAAATAATTTGTTATCTAGACTTTCATTTTCGTGAGATGTGCTTTAATTGCAGCTGGATCATACTAGGGCCACATCGCCAATACAAAGGCAAAGATTGGCTCAAGAAGCTTGCTTACACCAAATGGGGCACAGATGCTAGTGTCATCCGCACAACAGCCCTTGCCCTCGGCTTCCCTGTTGCTGAATACGCATGACCAGTCTGGTTTAGATCAGTTCATGCTTCCAAGGTAGACACAGCCCAAAATGCTTCTTATAGAGCCATCACTGGGTGCCTCAATCTCTGTCTGCACTGTGGTATTGTTCCTCCACACACCAGGAGGCAGGTTCTGTCTCAAAAGGAGAAGCTGAAGCAAGAGAGTGACCCACTCCATTTTTTCTTCAAGTGGGAGTCACCAAGTAAGAGACTTAAGTCTAGACACAGCTTTCATTTCTGTCCAGGCCATCAACAACAGCCCTCATTTCCAGTGGATGCAGCTTGCTCCATTCCATCCAGGCCCTCAACAACAGCCCTCATTCTCAATAAATGGACCTCTGGTTGGCCCACGTCCAGTCTGCACAACACAAAGTATCCAGCTTGAAGGAGTGCCTACCATCTGGCTCCCATGAGCCATTGCCCTTCTGGATGAGCCTAAATCGCCTCTGCACCACAACTGGCCGCTGCAAGGTCAGTGCAAGCAAACGGAGCTTTAACATGGAGGAAACATCTACATGTGACTGTGGTAGAGAGCAGACGATGAACCACCTGCTGGTTTGTGCTCAGCTCTCACAACCGTGCTTAGCCGATCTGGATATCCTAAATGACAAGGGCAGCTTTTGCCTGCCTGAACACACACATGCATGATATACCACCTCACTGTTATAATTTATAATTTATAAAGATAAAGCTACATAAAGGTAAGGATACATCACATTGTAAAACACTACACAGCTATTATTAAAGCTAATAAAATATGCAAGAAAATTTTCATGCAGACATACTACAAATATAAAGAACTGAAAATATAATGTTCACACACCCCCAGTGCAGCTAACTGGGTAATCAAAGGCCGGCCATGTCTCTCACTGTTTATGGTGAGAGGCATGTAAAAGAACCATTGCTGATTTTCGTCAAGAGTAGGCTGCATAGCCGTCCGTGTTTCTACCCTGTGATGGCCTGGCAAGCTATGCAGGGTGTACTCTGTCCTCGCTCAGAGTTGACTGAGATGGGCACCAGCCTCCCCACGACCCCAAGGATTAAGCGGTTCAGAAAAAGAATGGATGAGTGTTCACACAGATACTTATATATTATGTGCTTGGTTATGAAAACGTTTTTACACTTAACAAAAATATAAACGCACGAACCAAAAATGCAGAGTTAAATTGATCTATATATAAATATGCTCATAAATAGTGTTTACTGGTGTACTGAATGATTTGTTCTGCTGAATTCTGGTTACCCACTTATACCACATCCCTGTGAGATTATGCAGTTACTGAGTTATTCCACCCATGAGTGGCATAATGCATAACATTGAGTTGGTCACTCAGTGTGACCAATACACAGGCAATTCTTGCACCAGGGCCAATAAAAGGCCACTTTGACAATGTGCACTTTTGTCACTAGTCACAATGCCACAGATGACACAAGTCATGAGGAAGCGTGCCATTGGCATGCTGTATGCTGGGATGTCTGTGACAGCAGTGTCAACACACTTGAGTGTGCACCACTCATTCCACCATCGGTTGAGAAGTTGATTCAGAGACCTTTGGGATGTTCTGGATCACCGGGGGGAAACAGCATGTTCCAGTTGCAGAAAACATGACCAAGCTTGAAGTTGTGCTGCAGGAGGAATGGGACAACATTCCACAAGCCACTACTGATCATCTCGTTAACTCTATGTGTCGAAGATGTACCCCTTTACGTGATGCAGATGGTGGACACACTCGGTACTGAGTGCTGTGAACTTTGCCTGGTTGTTTCAGGCTGTGAATAGAACTGATGAATTGTGAACAGAAAATTGTTTGTCATGTTTCTTTTGGTTCAGTATTAAGGCAAGAATAAAATAATAATTGTTTTGTTGAAATATTTTCATATTGTCTAAAAATATATTTTTTAATTATTTGTGTGTTTATGGTTTTGTTCAGTGTGGATACTAGTGTACGTTGAAATATGTATGTATGAGGTGTAATGTAAAAGCATGAGTGTGTAGTGTGTTCACTGATACAGTCTGCTTGTGTTCTTCATTAGCCTGAAATCAGATTCTTTTCATAAATGGTTATAATGCAATATCAGTGAATTTAGTTCAGAAACATTCTCAGGTAAATGGCATGGTGGTGCAGTGGTTAGCTTGCCTTTCATTTCTGTATATGCATTTCTGAGATGAGTTTGCATTTTTTTTTGTCCTTGCATGGGTTTGCTTCGGGTACTCTGGTTTCCTCCCACAGTCTAAAAGACATTCACTTTAGGCTAATTGGATATTCTCAGTTGCCCCTAGGTGTGTTAGTGAGTGTAAATGGTTGTGTGTTTATGTTGGCCCTGAAACAGTGTGGTGAGTTGTTCAAGGTGTACCCCTCCTCTCCCCACAGTTGGCCCTAATAAAGGATAAATCTGTTGAGAAAATGAAAATGAAATGTTAGGTCGTCCAAACTCATGTGTTGTGCCAGTCAGTCTTTCTATCTAAAAAAAGAAGTTAAGAAGCCAACAAGCCTAATACCTCCAAGAGAGAGTTCTTCCCCTGATGATTTTTGATTCTGTAAACAAAGTCTTTTCTTGTTTAGACCTATGTACAGCAGATATAATAAAGTAAATCCAACCATACAGCATACCATACTCTCTAAAAAGCCCTTTTACTTTAGTCCATAAAATATCCTTCTGTTAACAGTTAGGATGAGAATGATCTTTCCAACTCAACCAAACAATTGTTCCAATCTGGATTAAATTCGCTCTTATTAGTTGCAGTCACTCTCTGGGAAACAGAGATACTGTGGATACTGTGGAAGACACGGATGTCAGTAAATCCTCACCAGTCTCTTGCTCACATGGGTTTTGAAACATCATTGTTTCCCCACCTATGACTTTTCCTACACCCTTCTCCCATCATACCCAAACTCAGAAACACCTTAATGAAACAGACAGTACCTTGACATAACTACACACTTGTGACTTAATTTCCTGTGATTTCTGTAGTTTCTTTTAGTATAACCAGCTAAATGCTGCACACACTGTAGATGGCTGTAAATACATTACTAGTTTAAAACTTAAAGCATTAAAATATATGGTGATTTTATCTCAGTCTCAATACCTCAGAATTTTTAAGGTTAAATGCATAGAATTAATGAATCAGCCGACAAACAATGGGTAGCATACTAAGCGAAGTGGCTGGGGGAGTCTTGGCTGGTGGCACACTGCTAAGAGGCTTCTTCCACTTCCACTGGCACAAGGAAACACAAGCCTATTCCTCGAAGCAGGCCAATGAAGTTGCATAAAAAACAGGCCTAATGTTCTTTTGGATGTTCTATGAGTCTTGTGGCCTGCACTATTCTCTGTGCTGGCAATTTATTTTTGCTTTCTGTGGAATAACACTAGAATTTTATAGTGAGTCTGCCATCATTAAAATATGTAAGGAAAAACAAAACACATACACACACAAAAGTTTTAGTGTGTTTTGTGCTGAAGTTCCTGTGTAGTATATACTAAAACTATAAACCGGTCTCTGCTGCCGGCTATTAAATATCAGCTGCCAACCTGCACAGTTCACATGCACAATCCAGGCCCATTCATTTTGTGGAAACTCTTCCCAGAACCCTCAACATTCGTACAACCCACAGCAGGACATGTACAGATCATGACAAAAGATTCGAGATTAAACAGAAATAGACTTTACGTCCCTTTACAACTTTATGCTGTATGTTAAAACATTACACAAGTGGCAATGCAGCGGCTGATTTGTTTGTCAACCAGCAGAATATCACACTCTTTACTTAGCAAGAAAATTGTCCAAGATCAGTCTGCACACACAAAAAGTTAAAAGGCTTTGATTAAATAGCCCCTATTTCACTAACAGAGACTTGGGGCTTGGATTTAAAGTGCAGTTATTCAGACTTTTGCATCTGACCTTTAAATTCCAGATTAGTGTGGTAAGTTACACAAAAGTCCACAAACACAAATGCTATGCATGTATTTAAAGGAATGAAAGCTTAAAGACTTTATACCAAATATACAGTTCTAAGGTCATACCATTAATAACAGTAGAACAAGCAGTGGATTTACAGATGTGTTACTGGTGTCATGTGTTTCGAACAATATATGCGAGGGATATATTTATCTGCAATACATACTTAAAACAGCTTTAAAATGTAGCGTTTTGCTGTGGAATGAACTTTACTAGTGCATGCAGTTGCCTTAAAAGAAAAGTCTGCTAAATGAATAACAATTCCTGTAAGTGGAATGCCCCACTATAAAATGGAAACATGTTTAGAATTACTTAAATCTTACTGTTTAGTCTAAGATTATTGGTGCACCTCTGTTCAAGGTTCAAGAGGCTCAAAAATGTTTGTATGTGTGTGTGTTTGTGTGTGTTTGTGTGTGTGTGTGTGTGTGTGAGAGAGAGAGAGAGAGAGAGTTACGGGTACACAGTGTTCTTTCTTAATGTATTTTTTTTTCTTAAAGAAGTCTTAAAGAACTAATTTTTCTTGGGGAGGGGGTTCCTTTACATGTGGAAGGTGTAAAAATAATGACAGATGTACTATACATATATATGGCTGTACTTCTTGGCAACCGACTTGATTTTCCTGTACTTATACTTCTGAAAAATCCTCACCATTTATTTTATACAGTTTGACTGCTTATATAATTGCCAGGTGAATTTATATTTTTGGACTTACAGCAAAGGTGCCAGAACAGCCACCAGACTCAATTTATCAGCAAATGTCTCATGTGAAGCAGTGTACTCAACCTTTAGGTTCCCAATGAATATGTGTTTCATGACTAAAATACAATGACTAAATTCTGCCTGAAGATTCAATACTGACACTTTTTCAGTTTTGATGTAAAATTTTCAGTTACAGGCACTAATTTATGGTATGGCATGCAGAAAATATCTTTCCTGTCACTTTGCATGAGACTAGGTTGACCATAAATACACCTGTCTGGTTGAATGCGAATAAACAAGAAAATTAAGTAATGTTTGGATAAAGAAACATATAACTCACAAGAGAAGGTACATAAAAGTATGCCTACATATATGATATCGTCTGCTGATTATTTTTCTGTACTATATTTTCATTTCATTTTTTCCAAACCACTTTAGCCTTTATTAGGGTCATGTGGACAGTGGAGCCCAACCCAGTTAATTCCAGGGGAACATACAAACTTCACACAGAAATGCCCTCCCTGGGCATGGGGCTTGAAACCTAGACCTTGCTGTGTGGTGGAAGTGCGCACCGGTTTGCCACTGTCATGTCATGGCATGTGATTTTCTTAACCGCTTAATCCCAATTAGGGTCGCGGGGAGGCTGGCGCCCATCTCAGCCTACTCCGGGCGAGGGCAG
>JAOUQZ010067851.1:0-18979 GCA_028564935.1 Neosilurus hyrtlii
GAGAAAGAGAGAGAGAGAGACAGAGAGAGAGAGAGAGAGAGAGAGAAACATACAGAGAAACAGACAGAGAGAGAGAAATAGACAGAGAGAGAGAGAGAGAGAGAGAGAGAGAGAGAGAGAGAGACAGGGAGAGAGACAGGAATAGAAAGACAGAGAGAGAGAGAGTGAGAGAGAGAGTGAAAGAGAGAGAGAGTAAAAGAGAAAGAGAGACAGGAATAGACAAACAGAGAGAGGGAGAAAGAGATGGGGATGGACAGAGAGACAGGGAGAAAGAGTGGAACAGAGAGAGAGAGAGAGAGAGAGATGGGGATTAACAGAGAGAGATGGAGAAAGAGTGGAAGAGAGAGAGAGAGAGAGAGAAGAGAGAGAGGGAGTGAGAGAGAGAGAGATAGAGAGAGAAAGAGAGAGAGAGAGAGAAAGCAAGAGTGAAAGAGAGAGGGGGTATACAGAGAGAGGCTGACAGGTGGGTGGGTGGGGGGAGGGGGGGGGGGTCGGCCATAATCTCAGAACCTTGACCCAAAACAACAATTACCTTGTGGGCATGCTGTCCTCCCTCTTCTATTTGGTGGTCATCATCTGCACCTCCTCTACCTTTGTGTGCATTATCTTTGTCTTTTATCTTTATTTCCCCTACCCCCAAAAACGGAGGTCTTTTCCATCATCTTTGTTTCCTTCTTCATGTACTTCATGTATTTTAGCTTATCTCCTCTGTCCTCTTTTTCTTTTATTGCTTCATCATCATCTCCACTTCCATCTTCCACCTCATTGTCTTCAGTCTTTAGTACTTTATCCTAATGTCCTACATCATCGTCTACTTCTCCTCTATCTTCTTCTGCATTATCTTTATCTTATCTTATCCTTCATCCTTCTTCACCCTCATTTTCCTTTCCCACTTATCCATGGGCTTCTTCTCCATCGTCTTTTTCTTCTCCTTTTATCTCATCATTTTTCACCTCGTTATCCTGCTTTTCTTTTACCTTTATCTCCTTTATTTTCTTACTCTTCATCTTTTCCCCCCTTTCTTTTTGTCTCATTGTTCCTTGTCTTTGTTGTGTCCTTCATCTTCTGCCTATTGTTTCTTTTTGCATTCTGCTATTTATTCCTCTGCTTCTTCTACTTTTTCATCCTCCTCATCTTAATCTATTTCTTCTTCATTTCCTTCTTTTTCCTTCTTCTGAATAATTGTCTCCTTCTTTTTCTTTTTCCTCTTCTCCTTCCTCTTCTTTTTAATCTTCTTTTCCTTTTTATTTCTCCTTCCTTTTTCTCATTTTTCTTTTTCTTCTCTTCCTTCTTCCTTTTCTTCTCCTCCTTTCTTTTTCCCCTTCTTAGTCATCTTCGTTATATTCTGCCTCTTATTATTCCTCTTCTCCTTTTTCTTCTTTTTCTCCTTTCTCATCTGTTGAAACAAAGACATTTTGAACTCTGATACACTCTGAACTCTCCTTTGTACCATTTGGCATTTCTTTTTTCTTCTCATTTCGTCTGTGCATAAATGGAAGCCTTTAGAAAATAAAGTCTTGCTGTGTTATGTGCATAATTTCCTTCTCTGGCTGCCTAGAGAACAATTCTGAGAACATCTAATTGTTAAAGGAGCAAATCAAACGTTTTTTATTTGCAGATCCCCCCCCCCCCCCCGTTTCTTTGTCTTTTCTTTTTCTTTTCCAATAAACTGAGCCTCAAATGTTATAAACACTGTAGATTTATATTGTCTGGGGTTTTTTGCCACATAACAAAAGTCCCCCTCTTCCTTTTGTTCACACGCCTAACGCTAGACATGGATATAACAATAGAGAAATCAATCAGTTGAAATATACAAGTTTTGTTTTTATTGATTTCTTGCAGTACCAGAGATGGAACAATGTCTATTGTTTTTGACTACAATTCACTTGGGGGTGGTTTTGCAAGGAATTCATTCTTAATTTAAACAAAAGAGTGAAATAGTTTTTACTTGTTGTCCCTGTTATTCGGAAACGTAGTCGTGTCAGGCAACAAAGACAGCTGCAAGTGCAGGTATTGGAAATTAAATGGATTGGGATCATCCTGACAGAGTCTCCTGACATGGCAGGTATTTTCCACCAACATAGAATGGGTTCAACCAAATTTTTGACTATCCAGGCATTCTGATCAAAAGATACTGTATCTGGTGAGCTGTTCAGGGTGTACCTCGCCTCTGCCAGGTGTTAGCTGAGATAAGTACCAGGCTCCTCCCGATCCTAGAAGGATTAAGAGGTTTGGCAGAATAGCCAAAGAGTTTGCATTAGCCTGCTTGATAAGGCCGCTAAAGAAAGAACAATGCTTAAGTCCATGTTTTTGAAACGGTTGGCATTTCTCATGAGTGTATTTATAAATATTTATAAATGTTTAACTCTTCACAGTTCATGATGCACAAGAGTCTTCCTTCTATACTCGCCACATGAAGATAATAAGCTATTTATTTTCATATTGCACAACACATCAAACCACGCCGTACTCAACCATGGCACACACTTACCAGAGTGAAGAACCTACAGGGGCTTTATTTGTTCCCAAAGAAATGCATTTTTGCACATGTATATTGCCCCATGTAATTCAAGCTGCTTGCCAAAGGTCAGATTCCTGTCCATTTATGGTATATAACATCAACACTCACTGAGTTTACTAAAAAATATTGTCAATAGGGATGCATTAAGCCCCTCAGGCATAAAGATAACCAGTGTTTTTTTGCCCTGTGATAGACTGGTGAGCTGTTCAGGGTGTACCATTCCTTCTCCTGGCTAGGCTCCAGGCTCCAGCCTCCCTGCATCCCTAGCAGGATTTAGCAGTTCGGTAAATGACTTAATGAATAAATGAATGAACATAACCTCCCAGGTTGCATTCCCTCTTGTACACTACAACTCCCACAATGCACCATGTTCCCAAGCAACCACTGCACTCACATTCATTCATTTTCTAAGGTGCTTAATTGTAATTAGGGTCTTAGGGAGGCTGGCCCCCATCTCAGCCATCTCTGAGCGTGGGTGGGGTACACACTGGACAGCTCGGCAGGCCATCGCAGGGCCAGCACTCACGCAACCATTCACACTCACACCTAGGAGCTATTTGGAACAGCCAGTTAGCCCACTGTGCATGTTTTTGGACTGTGGGAGGAAACCGGAGTACTTGAAGGAAACCCACGCAAGCATGGTGAGAACATGCAAACTCCACACAGAAAGCCTGAGCTGGGAATCGAACCCCAGCCTTCCTGCTGTGAGGCGGCCGTGCTAACCACTGCACCACCATGTCGCCCACATCCTCCTGATAATTTTGCACGCCTGATTTTACTTTGCCCACCTATTGCTTGTTTTATTAAAAGGCCTGTTCCCGTGGGCCCAGTTGTCTTGCGTCTGCCTGCTGGTATTTTGTTTTTCATGGTTTATTTTGTATGAACGCTCCAGTTTATTAAATCGCAGCACCTGCATCCATCTCTGTTTCCCATGTGCACCCTTTTTCCCGTGCCAGGTACATTGGCATCATTCACAGTCTTAGCATCACAGTTTTATCTGATTGGAATTATGTGAATTTTATTTGTGCTAATGTTTTTAAAAGTCGCCACACATCGTGTGGGATCACCATTAATCATATCTACGCTGCAGAGGTGAACGCTGAGTGTGCTGGACCATTTATCTTAACAGGAAATGAATAAAGTAATGGACTAGCATGGAGCAAAGCCCCTAATGGCCCACTCTAGAACTTTCCTTCGGCATTATGCTGCTCTCCTGGACTAGTATTGTAAAGAACGAATAAAGCAGCACCACTCTATGCATGTATTCTGTGTATTTAATTATTACTTTTTTTTCTTCTTGTATAGTAAGCTCTCGCTTCTGTCCTCAGTGATGCACAAATGCTCATAAAGAGTTTCTGACACAAAATGGAGATCATGCCCAGGAGTGCACGAGTGTGGGATGCTTTTAAAAATCCTCGGCGCCGTGTTCTCTGTTCTTTATTCCTTTAAAAAACAGACCTCCGCTATGAATACAGAATGCATGATAGCATGATAAATGTCCTTCTTTTTAGCTCATTTCCTTCCTGCCTTATTATATTCATCTCTCAGTCTCTATCTCTCTCTCTCTCTCTCATTCTCTCTCTCTCTCTCTCTCTCTCTTTCTCTCACGCACGCACACGTGCGCTCTCTCTATTTCTCTATCCCTCGATATGACTCCCCAGAGATCGCAGAAGATAAATGAGTAAGCCATTGCCTTTTGCTTTACAGTGGTGCTCTGTAGAGATGTTCAGGACAAGCAGAAGCCACACAATGGATCGCGGCTTAAGGAAGCAAACCAAGGAAGATGTTTTCAGAATAATATAATAATAAATTTTTTAAAAATTACTTCTCAGGCTTATTCACATGAGCTCCTGCACAGTCTGATACTCGATTACAGTTCTGTACAGTTACCGATTCTGGCAACCCTCATTTCTACCCATGTTCACACACACACACACACACATGCAATTACTCTCACACTTACACCTACGGGCAATTTGGAGCAGCCAATTAGCCTAAGGTGCACGTCTTTGGACTGTGGGAGGAAACAGGAGTACCTGGAGGAAACCCATGAAAGCACGGGGAGACTATGCAAACTCCACACAGAAAGACTCCCACCAAGCCCAGGATCCTGCTCTGTGGTGGACACGCTGAACACTCTGCCACTGTGCTGCCATGTTGAACTACCCAAACTGGTCGCAGCCTTGAGATTGGGGAAGGGGAGTGTGGAGCTTTGTTGCAAGGACAAAAAAGGAAACTGCTGTTTACATACTGTTGAATTCTGGATTCTGATTGGTCAGAGCAGTGGGTCAGACTCATTGGAAAACATTATTGTTTTATGGTAACAGCTCCCTTATATTTATTTGTATCAGATCATTATAATTTCAGAATTTTTATCTTATTACCTTCAAGACAGGGGGAGTGGTGGCCTGGTGGTAGGGTGCTGGCTTACTGATGTGAAGGTCGGGGATTAAAGCCCCACTATCACCGAGTTGTCACTGCTGCCCCCCCAGTGCAGCTAACTGGGTGATCAAAGGCCGGCCATGTCTCTCACTGTCTGTGGTGAGGCATGTAAAAGAACCATTGCTGACTTTCGTAATGAGTAGGCTATTGGGTTGCCATTGGCATGTTTCTGCCTTGCAATGGCCTGGCGAGCACTAAGGGGTGTACTCTGCCCTCTCCCAGAGTCGGCTGAGATGGGCACCAGCCTCCCCGCGACCCTGATCAGGATTAAGCAGTTCAGAAAATGAATGAATGAAAGAATGAATGAGTAAATAAACTTCAAGACAATAAAAAGAAGAGGCTAGTGAAGGAACGGCTGTCAGTAACTGCTATGATTAGCGAGAACAAGAATTTGTTTCGTTGACATTCCAGAACATAAAACTTAACCATAAATGGAGCACACTGTGGCTTTCTATGGCCCGTATCTCTTACACAGACACAGAGAGCTTTATTATTGTGAATATTATGACGTGCGAATAATCCCTTCAGAACTACTCTAGGATCAGGGTGAAGATGTTCTTCCAGGGTGAAATAATAAACCAGTGTGCGTGTGAACACTCATCTTTGTGCTAAAGGTGAGATCACGTCTGGGAAACAGGACGCCACTTTAACCAAGTGGATAAAAAGGTTGCGTTCGTCTGCCAGGCCAAATGCCAGGAAGCATCAGAGTGGGAAGGTTGAAGGAATCGCTAAACCATTTTCTGGAAGAAAATGGTATATGTTTGTTTTTCAGGCGATGCTCTTGTGATGTGGTCCCAATTTCACACACACACACACACACACACACACACACACACACACACACACACACACACACACACACACATGCATACTGTTCCCTTAACCTATTTTAATTCTATTGTATCCGTTACTATTTCAGAACTCCAGCTCTGGATGATTCATCAGACTTGTAGGAATGCATGGTGTGTGTGTGTGTGTGTGTGTGTGTGTGTGTGTGTGTGTGTGTGTGTGTGTGTGTGATCTCTCAATATGACTGCATTAGCAACTCAAATGCGCCACAATCACAATAATAATAAAGCCATTTTGTCCGCCCTCAGAGGAAAGAAGTCCCTTAGGTTTGAAATGAACAGTAATTTGTGATTAAGCTGCAATCCTCAAAAGGATAGCTGTGAATGCAAACACTGAAACAGAAATAAAATAATATGGGATTTAATGTTTTTGTTTTGTTTCCTTTTTTCGGGTTGGAACAGTGGCTTATGATTAACATTCTCACCTCAAAGCAAAAAATGTCCTAGGATTGATCCCTGTGGTTGGTGCAAGCATTTCTGTCTGGTAGGTTTTGTCTGTTTTAGCCCCGCAATGTACTAGTGATGTGTTCGGTGTGTTCTCCGCCCTTCACCTGACATCTGGGATTGGCTCAGTTTTCCCGTCACCCTAATAGGATAAACAGTATGGGAAATGAAAAAAATTATGTTTTTTTTTAATTATTTAGGCATTACTTAGTAACGAATAGAGAGAAAGATGCTAACCACTCTTTACAAACGTGGTGAGCAGAAAAGCGTCTCAAAATGTGTCAAACAGACAAAATGAGCTACAACACATCAGTTTTAAGGCTACAGTGTGCACAGACTCACCTAGAACAGTTGATGTCGGACAGCTGATGGTTGACAGCGCAATACCTTCTCTCCAATCGGACTCCTGAAGTGTATTTACACTCATAGTGGGGATAATTTTTCTCCCCAAGTTTAAGTGTGTCTGTTAGGAAGAATCTCTCATCAGAGATAATGTGTGTTGAGAGAGTAATGAATACAGACAGAAGAAAGACGGATGGACTTATTGTCATCTGGCTTATTGTCTCTATTTGTCAGGCAGCAGTTCATTGAATTTCAGCAAGTGGCGTGTCACATGTCCCATGTCACCTTCCATTTCTGTTTCACCTTGCCTGTCTAAATGCCTTTTTCTCAGCCTGTCGAGGGGCCTGAAATTGTGGTTTTCACAAAAAAACTAAAAGGAATTGTCCCTAAATTGATGCACTTGCTAAAAGGAAGTTTTTGCCTTGACACTGATAGATTTTGGACCCAGCTACCTATAAATATCTCAGAACTCCACCACTGGGGGCAGCTGTAGCCTAATGGTTAGGGAAGTAGCTTTGGGACCAAAATGTCACTGGTTCGATTCCCGAACCAGCAAGAAAAATGTGTGGTGGTGGGGGAGTGAGCTACATTCATGGCTAAAGTGCTCTTGAGCAAGGTACCTAACCCCCAACTGCTCTCCGCGTGCCCGCAATGTGTGTGGCAGCCCACTGCTCCGAGTGTGTGTGTGTGCTCACTTTGGATGGGTTAAATGCTGAGGCAAACTTTCATGTCTGTTTCATGAAAAGTTATTCGCCTTAAGGTTGGTGAATGTATCTGATGCTTTCTTCTTAGTATTGTTGTTTTTTTAATGATAATAAATAACTGCTTCAATGTTTATATGGGCTCGGAGGAAGTGGAATAAACTTTGGTGCTGAAATATTTTAAACCATTTTATTTCTATTGTTAGAATGTAAAGGTCATGGTGGTTTCCACATCATTATCATCATTATTATATTCACCTAAATCTGCTTTGGCTCCAGTTTGAGGAAAATATTGTCTAGATAATTTCAATCATGCTTTAAACATTTTATTGGTCTTTATATGAAATTACTTGATGTTGTACAGTCATTACTACTTTAAAGATTTTTAAATATTGAGCTCCTACTATGCCATAAATCATCCCAGAGCATTGAAATTTGGTAGGAAGTAGCCTGAAACTAAAACTGCATTAAAACAACAAGTATGTCTGCCAAATATTTGCAAATTTCTATTGAACAGTCTTCAAAAAGGAAAGCATTATCCTTTCACCAAATTATTTCTTTTTATATTGTTTATTTTATTTTATTATTTTTTTAAAGCAACATTTCACTGGTATTTGTGATACATGATCAATATTTATTAATTCAGAAAGAAACTGGATATAATGAAATAATTAATTCCACTTTCTTATTATGCTCATGAATCACTGTCCCACACAATGATTTTAATCATTGATGTGTTTGTAGCATCGAAAAGTACAAACTTCAAACAAGTCAAAACAAATATTGCGGTCAGCTGGGTCAAGTTGGTTATGGGTAGGATGATAGGTCTTGGAGTTGAGCTTGTTCTCAACATGTTTCTTGTATTAACTTGGACACGTCACATGTTTACTGGTATTTGCACTTGAACTTGTTTTGGGTATTGGCCCATGGTTTTGTGCTTAGTCTTGTTACAGATTGGTAACCTGCCCAAGGTATACCACACCTCTCAGCTGAAGCTAACCGGGTTTGGCTCCAGCTTTACCAGCAACCCGCACGGACAAGCGGTATAGATCATGGTTGGATGGATAGATGGATGCACACTCTTGCTCTTAAATAAGAGTTCATATTAATTGTGTTGGTGTTTTTCACATGTTTGAACAGAAGTAAGTCCTTCTTCTAGAAATCAGCCTAGTCATGGGCAAAATGCAGAACCCAAGCTGACTATCTGAAGTAATGACTAAGCCTTAAAAAGAATTTGATGGGTTGAGAGCATATCTCACTTTTATCTGGTCTTGATCTTGAATTGGCTTCAAACCCATTTAAGACTCGGTCTTGACTTGATTTCTCATAGTCCTGGTCAGGGACATGTCTTAGACTTAACACTTGCAGGCTTTTATCCCTACTTATTGGTCTTTGAACATTATGATGTGTAGTTCCACACTACTGGATGCTATGTCGGACATATAGAACAATACTTCTAAACTGACCCTATTGCCCTGGTGGGACAGTTCTGTAAACATATTACTCGTGATAAGTTTTTTTGATTAGCATTAAATTGTCACTTCCCTTTAGAGGTTTTCCAGGCATGTCAGAATTTGCTGGTATGATTATATATCAATTCTAGCCTGGGATCACCTCGGAATCAACCAGGAGAAGCTAGAGAGTGTCGGTGGGGAGATGGATGCCTAGGTTTTCCCCCTAGACTTGTTTTTAGCCTCCACAACCCAGACTTGGATAAGTGGAAGAAGATGGATGAAGTTTGTTTTTTGCATAAGATTAGTGGAGGGACATGCATTTTACACCTAGTCCTTTACTGTTCTTCTGTTTGAATTACCCTGCTTCTTAATACTGCCATTATCCCGCCACAACTACAGAAACCATCTTGTAGCCAGAATAAATCCACTACTTAAGAAATCCTATAAAATTCCGGTTAATACAATTTAATAGGTCCCCAAAGACTATAGCCACAGCTGTGCTGCACAAATCCTCTCCAGCAAAAGCATCAATAATAACTAATAAAATGACAGACATAAACAATAAAATATAAATGAAATGCATTGTACTGCACAAATTATTTGTGGATAAAATCCATCCTTCTTTCTGATAGAGTTCCCTGACTCTGTTGTAGAGGTTATCTGTGCATCTCGGGTTCCAACAGGAAGACCTTTTGTATCACCATGGAGGCTAATGCTGAAAGTCCAGTCTTCCCAGTCACATTTCTTACATAAGTTGAATTCCCTGGGACAGAACAACTAACTAACATGTCCAGCATTTCTTGAAGTCGTCCTTGTAAAAGGTTTTGCACGTAGATCTGTAGTCAAATCAATTTTTTCCCATCTCTGCAATGAATGTGGGTTGAAAAACAGCTAATAAATCTATACAAGTAGACAGTGAGCAGCGGTGGCACGTTCGGGTGACTGAGCTGAAGGTCAGAGGTTTAATCCCCAGGACTGTCAATTTGCGACCTTGAGCGAGGCCCTTACTACACAACTGCTTGGTTGTATAAATGGGATAAAAATGTAAGTCGCTCTGGATAAGGGCATGTGCCAAATGTCATAAATGTATACAAACATGTTTTCGCTTGCGTTGGTCCCTATAGAAGTGGTTTGTTTACTCTTAGCTGTATATTCTTTGACCCTCCAATAAAAGGACATGACCATGTTATTGTTGGCCTGTTAGATGTCCCAGTCTCACCAACTCATCTGGTTGGTTAAAGGATTTGTGAGGCAACAATTTCATTGCCATTTATTCGAAATTACAGGTACCTACTCTGATGAATCTGAACACCTCGAAGCAGGTTTCTTTGGTCTTGGCAACACAGGGCCGAAATCTGATTGGGCAGCGGTGGCTTAGTGGTTAAGGTGATCGATTACTGATCTGAAGGTCAGCGGTTCAATCCCCACTATCACTACTGTTGGGCCCTTGAGCAAGGCCCTAAACCCTCAGTTGCTCAGTTGCATAACAAAGGATAATTGTAAGTCACTCTGGATAAAAGCGTCTGCCAAATGCTGTAAATGTAAATTTAAATGATTGGATAAAAGCTCTACCCTAAACAGACTTCATTGGAAGCAGCATCAAGAAAAGCTATAAAATGAAAAGAATAGACTATTGGGAACAATTTAATACATATAGTATTGATGGAAATTAAAATAAATAAATAAATGAAACACTAAAATGTAAGAGGGTATTTTATGCATTTCAACCAAATCCAGCAACATGAGGCTAGTAATCTGAAACCACAGTGATGAAATACAATGGCGGCCTTGGTGAAATCTTCTTGTTACCACAAGATCTCTTTGAAAAAGTTAGTGTTTGTGTCGCAAGCCTGGTTTACACTGGTTGATGTAATCATTTCACTTTAGACCCAGATCTATTGATAGAACTGCTTTGTCCAATAATCTGAAATGGTGAAGGACACACACTAAAGGCAGTTAGTATGGACCTAGCTGGTTAGCTGAAGTTCCTTTAGCACTCCAATAAAGTTGCTAGTAACATTCTTAAAAATTAAAAAGTTCTTTCTACGAAGTTTATTTTCATTTTATATTTCGTTGCTTTTTGTGATAAGCCAGATCGCATGGTGCTAGCTTGTTAGCTGAATTAGTGGAGCATAAGTGAAAAAATCGTTCAAATAGTGATACAAGCATGAAATTTGGTACATGTACTAATCCCACTCTTTTCAAAAGACCGCTGGCCATGCAAAAATCCAAGATTGTTGCCCCAAAATCCAAGATGTCTGCCCAAAAATTGACAAAAATTATTTTTTTTCCTTTGTAACTAGAAATACATTGGTTTTAAACCCCAATAATGTGTGAAAATTGAAGATAAAGTTGTGGATATTTAGGTATTTTGGTGCATGTCTGCATCTATTACTATTCTTGAGATAAAGCATATAGGTACTTTTACAGACTCAGGAGAGCAAAAAAATTATTTATAAGCCATAACTTTCAAATGTTATGTATATTTAAATATAAATATATATGTATATATAAATATAAATGTATTATAGTCAAAAAGTAAATATGGCTATTGCAGACATTTTATTTTTATTTTTATTTTATCGCTATCATAGTTCTTGAGATATGTATGTACATAACTCTGAAGGTTTACGTGTGATGACAAAAAAATGAGTTTATCAGCCTTGAGTTGGAAAATACAGCTTCACAAATGTATTGAAGCTGGATATAAATATGGGTATTGTGGGCACTTTGGTCCGTATCTGTTATAGTTCTGGAGATATGCCATACCAAATGAA
Source organism: Neosilurus hyrtlii (assembly GCA_028564935.1). Lineage (NCBI taxonomy): Eukaryota > Metazoa > Chordata > Actinopteri > Siluriformes > Plotosidae > Neosilurus > Neosilurus hyrtlii. The sequence continues at coordinate 11,530 of JAOUQZ010067851.1, forward strand.
CTTTGTCTGAGTCAGAGAATTTCATATACCCGCTTCTGTAACCGAAAAGGCTACCCAACGTATGTATTAAAGCTGCCGTTGGAGATGTCTGCAAGAAAACATATGTAAATTTACACACACACACACACACACACACACACACACACACACACACACACACACAAAACCCTAAGACCACAAGAGTGTAAAGTTAGACCTCATATTTGCAACTGCACAGTGGTGTATAAGTGAGACCCAGTCTGTAGCACTTTTGCCACAACAGCCAGATTTACAGCCACATTTGGTGAGATCTCAGCTATTGGAGAGTTGTCCATCCAGAAGACCTGCCATTCCTCACCAACCTTCTGCCATCTCCAGGCTGTAGGGTCCTCTGCCTCTGGATGACACTGGGTCACCTGGGCCCACACACAACCAGCCTGGTAGGCAGCACGCCTGGTGTGTTGGAGCGGAGCTGCTCTGGTTGGTGGGATTGACTCATAAGGCCTCTGCTTTCTGGTAAACTTATCAAGCCCGGCCTTATCCACATTAGCAGCAGTGCTGGATCTTTCATACATTAGGATGTATTTGTGCACACAAAAAATTCATGTTTCAAAGTTGCTAAGATATGATTACTTCAAGTTAATGGCAGCCATCTTGGATGCCATCTTGGTTTTAGAATTTTATGTTATAACTGTAATGAAAAAAGTCAAATGAATGATACATGGCTGAACAATTCATCTGACCATAAAACAGAAGAACACAAGACTAGAAGTCGTCTTCTTTGTCCAGATGAGCAATTTGCAAAGGCCAAACCCTTGGTCTGCGTCCGTGTGACCCAGCAGTGTGCTGTGTCCGTTCGACTGTCTGCCTTAAGACGTTGCCACCAGCAAAGCCCAGATTCACCAGGATGGCCTTGGTGGTGATCCTTGGATTAATTTTTTACCTCTTTCACTATCCTCCTGGCCAACATGTCACTTTCGGCTTCTGACCACGTCCTGTGAGATTTTCCACAGTGTGGAACGTCTTGTATTTCTGTATGTTTTTTCTAAAACATTTAGATATGGCCTTATAGCCGTTTCCTGACTTGTCAGCAGCCACGATGCACAGCCGCAGATCCTCAGTGAGCGCCGTTGTCTTAGCAATGACCGTCTACAAACCAACCGCAGAGAGCTGCTGTTTTTCACCTGTTGTGTTGATTAAAACAGCTGTTCCCAATGAATCCGGGTAATTAGGATGCTTTAGAACAGCTTGGACTATTTGGAACGGTATAGAGCTTTGGATTTTCCCATAGACTGTGACAGTTTGCAAAGGGTATGAATAATTTTGGACATAACACTTTTTGTTCAAATGTAAATAAAAACTGCAGAATTTTTATTTTTTTTACTATGCTGTCTCTTGTACATTGTCTTATTATCTTTTGGGAGAAGCCTGTGTTATTTCCAGTCACAAAAACCTTGCTGAGTCATGACCTTTTTTTTTCCCCCTTAGCCAATCAGAGCAAAAAAAAAAAAAAAGCTAATATCTAGTGACTAAAATAGAGAACAGAATAAATCTTATATATGTACGATCTTATATTGTGTGTTTTAAAGGGCACTGAGATTACACAGGTAGAACTTTCGGTTGTTTGGTGGTGGTTGTTGTTGCTCATTTTTTTGTTGACCTTGACTGTTCCACTGTTGGAGTGTATAAATATGTCCACATTAACCTCACCTGCAGGTGTTCTCAAATGTTCTGTTCTGGCTCTAGTTCTTGGAAAATCCCTAATAAACTTACTCAGCACTCACATCCTGCCTTCCGCATGCAAGTCTGACGGAGAGAAATATGTTTTTAATTTCTTTCCCTAAAGTTTCAGGCTGCTTTATTGATTCCTTCAAAGTAGATAAAGAAAAAAGAGAAAAAGTTTGAAGAGGAAGAAGGAACCTGGAATGAAATTACTTGACGGATTTCAGGAGCTGAATAACACTCACAGGTAATGGACTGACCAGCGTTAAGTACATTGGGATGGTATTGACTGGTTTTAAATTGTTATTGATTCTGAGGTTCAGATTCTGGTCACAAAAACTTTATTTATTTGCTTATTTTCTTTTGTTTATTTATTTAAATAGATATATCTCTTTAATGGGTAGCACACCAGTGTAGTGCTTAGCACGTCCGCCTCACAGCAAAAAGGTCCTGGGTTGAAATCCCAGGCTCGGCACGGGCATTTCTCTGTGGAGTTTGCATGTTCTCCCTTGCTTGCATGGGTTTCCTCCAGGTACTCCATGTTTCCTCCCACAGTCCAAAAACATGCACATCAGCCTAACTGGCTTTTCAGTTTGGCTCTAGGTGTGAGTGCGAATGGTAGCAAGTGTATTGGCTCAGAAATAGACCGGAGGGCTGATCAGGGTGCACTGCGTCTTCTCCCAAAGGTGACTGTGATAGGCTCCAGCCTCAAAAGTGGTTTCATATATGAATTAATTAATGAATATTTATGTATATCAGCGCCACAGTGGTGTAGTAGTTAGCATTATTCTTCTTGTGGCTTTGTTGGTTTCATCTGGGTGCTCTGGTTCCCTCTTATAATACAAGGACATGGATATTCAGTCAACTGGTTGGTCTACTGGTTACCTGTTGGTGTGAGTGTGGGTGTGAATCATTGTTTGTCAATGTGCTATCCTAGAGTCCCTTATGGAATTGATAATTGATAAATAATTCTGTAATACATTAGTATTTCTGAGGGAGGGGATTATAAAATTGCCAAAGCAACATGGTGGGTCACAGCATGCTTGAGTAAGTTCCCACCAAGTACTCTGGTTTCCTTCTACTGTCCAAAGACATTCAGATTAGGTGAACTGGCTGCTCTGAATTGTCCATTGGTGTCAATGTGAGTGTGAATGGTTGCTTGTGTTTGGGTTAGGAAATATATTAGCGATCTGGTCATAGGGTAAGTCTCACCGATAGCTGAAATTGCTTCCAGCACCTCCTGTGGCCCTGATCGATAAGCAATCTAGATTATTAATAAAAGAATTAATAAGACGCAACTACTCATGTAATACTACTCATAAAAAAAAAAAAATAAATAATAATGATAATAATGCCAGCAACTTATGTTCCACAGTCACATGACCATTTCCACTGGAGAAAGTTCCTTGTATTCAGAGTCGGGTTGTGCACACTGATTACTGAAGTATATTTTCTGAGCCCAACTAAATTATACAAATAAATAAGTAAATAAACAAAAAGAAATAGTATTTAATAATGGGGATTGAACCCCACCCACCACCAAATATGGAGGTCAAAAGTGAATAGGAATTTTGCTACCTTTCTATCAAATTTTATATGGTGTGTGGTGTAACTATTTTGTGTTAAAGCAAAATACGAAATATAACAGAAACAAATAATATACCAAAATAATGAGTAAAGCTTTTTACCCGAAGTCTCTAAGGAAGTGCTTGTGACTCTAGATTTTTGGATTATTTCCATGTTAAATATGATGTAGCTCAATTGCATAATATTAAACCCTGAACATTACAGTAGTTTGTGACATCTAGCTGAAATTCTCAGCTGCTTTCAGTTCTTAGTGCCCTAGATTCTTTCTTCCCCAGGTGCAGCTCCAAAATTCAGAGTCGCTTGAATCAATTACCTAACACGCTGCAATTGTGAAGCTAACAGAACAAATAATCTCCTCAGGACTGCTGTGTAAAGTTCATGAAAAGACGATGTGAGATGAATGCCAGGATTCTGCGGCAGCTCTCGTCGCACTCTGCGTGTGTCTTCTATCTGATATAAGCAGAAAGGCTATGTGCTGTTCAGGGACTTGCTCCGACTTCACCTTCTCCATCTCTGGTTATTTAGCAGAAGCATGCTGTGTAAAGAGGTCAGTTTCTGACTCAAAGTTCGTCTGATCTGCGGAAATCTTGGAGACAAAAGTCCACTCCCAGCATGTTAAGGTCGCTGCGGATTCCACTACCCTGCGTATTTTACTGAATGGAACAATGTGCGCCAGGCTAGTCTGAAAATGTCGACTTGAATCAAGCTAGCTTTAAAGTGCATAAGCAAAAGACAGTCAGACAGAGAGACAGACAGTCAGACAGATAAATAAATAGAGCGGCACAGTCGAATGTGCATATAATTCAGGGGGATAAAGTCACCAGCATGTCCGTTCATCCGTCTGCAATCATTTCAATTCTGGGAAACTGTGCTAGGCAGTGTAGCAGTGCCTTTTTAATATTTTCAGATTTCTGCTATTCATATTTTCTGACATGTACTTCATAAATCAGTGTAATAGACAGGAAACTTCTGAAGCACATGAAGTGTTTATAAGATATTCTAATGATGTCTTATGTAGGCTGTAGTGCATGATTCTGCATCAGTAATGCCCTCAATCTGCCCTGTCTTTATCAAAGCCACATTTCTGATGGTGGGCCAGCTGAACGTCTCTCACAGAAGCTCTTATAATAATACATACCTTTGGGAATCTTCTAGTAAAAAGCTCCAGCAATGACTTTCGTTTCTCAGTTGAAACACTTCCTTCCATAAAGAATCTGATCTGACATATCTCAAGTATGGAAGTGTTCTTTGGGAAATGAGTGCTTCGGGTTTCATGTCGGTGTGTTCTGGTGAAGTCTTTTGTGATTATCCGTTTGGGTACTGGACTTCTCGGCTTAAAATGATACAAGTATAACAGTTCTGTTATCCAGTGACATTCTTGTACTTTTACACCTGAAGTTTGAGTAATTGTCAAAATTTGGCAAGTTTTATTTAAATTTAATACGTGGCTTTACTGAATACTAACTTCTGGTTGGTCATTAATGGAATTCTACAGTAGCTTTCTGTACATCAACCCATGTTATATAATTCTAATTTATTATAATATATTATAATATGAGTGTAAACCGTTAGGAATTAACAGTGATTTTTATTCATTAAAGAATATGCTCTAGTTTCTATCCATTTTTACTTAGATTTAAGATTTATTAAACAATATTCAATAAATTTAGCTCTTGTTCTCAGTTAGCTTATAGAAGCTCTTAACACATACAACAAATAAATACAGCTTGTAAAATTACAGGAAAATCGCAAAAAGTAAACTTCTCCCTCTGGAAAATGTCATAAAAACATCACAACTTTTTCTTGCAATGTCCCAAAGTCATGTTCCACAGAGATCAATATAAGTTCATATATAAGTTGGTTTAAAAAGAATTAAATATATCCTATACTGCCTATCACAGGGTATTATGGAGTTTTAATTAATTGTATTATTTTCTTTTTTTCTTTCTTTAAACAGCGAAACCAAGTACTGTGATGGCCTGGCAAGCTGTCCAGGGTGTACTTTGCTCTTGTCGGCTTAGATGGGTGCCAGCCTTCCTGCGGCCCTAATTAGTTTTAGGCAATTCAAAAAATGAACAATGATTGAAACCAAGTACAATATCACTATATTATGTATTTATTTATTTAAAAGCTGACTCCTGCCTAAGCCTTGAGGTTTTGGAACTTTTATTGTAACAGTTGTTAGATGCACACTTTTCCGTTCAACTTTGCATAATGTTTATGCGATACTACAAATTAGCCGATAGTCATCCGGCTAATTCATGTTCACAGTAGATAAATAAATAAATGTAGAAGTCTTAGACTTTCTAAGATGCTGCACTGTGTAATATGATACACTGGATGCACTGAGTAAAGCAGTTATCATAAATACATTCCAGAGTTTACAGTTTTATGTCTATTGGATATCAGCTAGCGCAAAGTTTACAATACAAATCATTTGTTCTTCGCTCTTTACTGTTTTTGATGTTTTGGTTTAATTTCTATAAGAGGATTGATTGATTGATTGATTGATTGACTGATTGATTTTTTTATGCCAAATTAACAAGTTCGAGAAAGTAATGTTAGCGAACATAGTGACTACCTGAAAAGTGTTTTCTTCTTATGGAGTGATCTGCATGGACCGAGGACTTTAATTAACTTCTGTGCTCAGTTTGTTCCCTCACACCTTGTTGGTAAGATTATTTCTTAATTAGTAAGTGAAATGAAGTATGAAATGGATCAGTGGAAATGGAATAGATAGGGGTGTGATTGCCAGCATAATGGTTGAACTTTTAATAACGTTTGTTCTGTATGTAGTCTGTATATTGTATTATGTTTCAGGGTACTCCCATGCTGTTGCAATACCTTCAGGTTATGTCCTCTGAATTGCCCATGTTGCGGACAAATATACAAAGATCCTGTTATTACCCCTGGTTCAATTAGGATTGGTGGGAAATTCATGGTATAGATTGTAGCAGTTTCACCAAATGACTTGGAAGCATGTTCTACTAGGGGGAAAAAAAATCATAATACATTGAATAATGCATTATTACCTTATTAACTTACAGACTCAGATTCAGGATCTTTTCTAAACTCTCTTGTTTATATTAAAGCCATGGCATAAATAGGAGCTACCTACAGTATGTTAAAATCCACCTCATATCAGAAAAAAAAAATCATGATGTACCTTTAAAAGGCTAGAAAACAGTGAAAACATGCATAAATCGCATTTTCCAAAGGCTTCTGCATGCTTTGTGCAGTAAATCTCCATGTAATATACATATTTATCCACTGCCTACAAGCAGGGCTTACAAAATATTTACATGTGTAATTTTTTGGAAACATGCATACGCAAAATGTAAGAGAATAAGACGAGAATCCAGATTGCTGCTATAATCATTCCATTTGGATTAAAAATGATCCAGTTGATGATCCATTTGGATTTCATCAATGCCTCCAACCAGCTTAAAATGTTTACCTTTGAACCTTCCTTTTTTTCCCCTTCTTCTTCTTCTCTTTCCTCTTGTGGCTGCAAGTCAATTTCAGCCTGCAAGTAATTTGGTACTGTTCATTTCCCCTTGGATAATAGGACTCTCCATTTAACAAGCTTTGGAGTTGATAGTGTAGCAATAGCCTGCATTTTAGATATAGCCAGTGATTACGAGAATTAGAGGCCTTGGCATCAAATAGATGATTCAAACATTTCCGTTCCTTTAAAAAAAAGTGTATTTTTGTATTGCTGCTATTGATACACTGCAATTATGGAAATCAGGGATGTTTTCAAGGGTTTCAATTTAATTAGGATACATGGATTTGAATGGACTGGTGTAGTCGTAAAACTACTAAACCATGTCTTTAATGCTTTTAAAGCTAGAAATGTGAGCACAGGGTTGTATTTTATTTAATTAATCTATTTATATTTTTGTATTCAGAAGTATGGCTTCTTTTGAGCTTAACTCGATTTCCCATGATCCTGGTTTTATTTTAATTCTGTTCTCTTTTTCTCTACAGGTAAGTGTGCAGATCATTACCTAAGAATGACCTTGGTCCACAGGGGAGATGTGGGTCATGCATGCTTCTAATGGGACACAGTAAGAGCAACCCTAATTTTTTGATCCAGACTTTAGTATTGTGTGTGTATATATATATATATATATATATATATATATATATATATATATAT
>JAOUQZ010067946.1:0-18959 GCA_028564935.1 Neosilurus hyrtlii
TTCACCCTTTCAACCCTAACCTACAGTATGTACAGCCACCCCACCAGCCAATCCCTTTATAATGGCTCCCCTTTAAAAACACACACACACACACACACACACACACACACACACATATACACATATATATATATATATATATATATAAATTTACATAAGTAATTTTGTGAATATGATTTAATATTCTTATGTCATAAGAATATTTATAATATTCCTCTTTCAGAACCTTGATGAATACAGATCTACATGAAAACTTCATGTTTTTAACATCTCAACTTCAGAATCAAGATCTGGTATTGTGGCCCCAAAATGGCCACCCATGTAAGTACTGAAATACTTGTATGCATGGTATGGCATGCAACTTTAGGTTTAGGGTGCATATGTTTACAGTAAAGGCAATCCAAAGGTGTCCTATTAATGAAATAGTTGTACTTCCTCAGTGTGGAGACCTGTCACGCTAGCAGAGCATACAGGTCAATTACACTTCCTGTTCAAATAACAGGAACTACACTACAATTCAGAAGACCCGACGAGTAACAGAGGAAAAATGACACACAGATACAGCTCTTGATTCATACCAATACAACATTTTAGCACCTAAGTTACAGAAAAAGCAACACCCAAACTTAAACACTATGAAGACGAAAATCCTAATGCAAGAACTGTTTACCTTGGTATGAAGCAGCTGAGCCAAAAGCGAAGAGACCACGAAACCACATAAATTTCAAAGTACAAATTCAGGCCCTGATTAGAAGCATCCATGCATTAATATTCTTAAAGGGTTTAAAAGTGAAAACTAACCCTGAGTCAGGACACGGAGACAGCATTTCTGAATGAAACGGGGGTGTGAATGTTGGGGAAGGGGATGCAGAGACAGGGGCAGCTTTGAGATGAGTGAACAAAGCTCACCTTCACTAGAAGAGAGATGTGGGCCAGCGAAAAGAGGAAGCGGCTTAGTGTGAAAGCCACAGCATTTGCTACAAAATCATGCTCAAACTTCCACCTTTTGAGTTTTCAGTAGACCCAAGACTGCCCATTTGCACACATAATAAACTTGGCACAAGATTAAAGGCAGCCTGAGCTGAATCCTAATAAAACCTTCACACAATTTGCTAATAATACTATTATTAAAATAATAAAAGCTGTCCAGGACACAAGACACAAAAATGGAGGACAGTCAACAACTCAGTTAAGGCATTGTGTTCTTTCATACTTGAGAGGGAAATATGACCTTCAAATATCCTTCCTGACATTCCTAATCGAGAAGGACACAGTGCACTTAAACCGCAGAGAACAGTGATGGAAAAGTGGGTAACAAAATTAGGCATACCCTTATGACAAAAACATCTCTTAGCATTAGATTTAATGTGCAATGTTTCACATACATTTCCTCACCTTAAGAAGGAACCACTTATATAATCAGAGTGTAAGATCTTACTTTACAGCACTCCCACAGATAACTTTCACTCTGAAAACAGAACAACCCTTTAGCAATGGAAACTAACAAACTTGTAGTCTGTGAGTGGTATTTAAATGTTTTATTCAGCCAAGTTTAATTCAGTCTCTTATTCAAAGAGTTTCCCATTTTCTAAAATTCAGTAATATAACAATATTATAATATCAAAAGGACATAGCTTATAGTATAATCACACGTTGTGTGCATGCGAATGTGTGTATGTGTGAGATTATCCTTCATGATGCTAGCACAACTCCTTTTCCACCTGTAAAGAAAAGGAAGTACACATGCTCATACTTGGACTGCTTTAATTGCAGCTCCACTCCCCTACCAGCTTTTATTTAGATTATTTAGATACTTGAAACTGCTATACAATAAACAAAGCCACTCTGCACCTGCTGTACCTTTACATGATGTACGCGTAGTGCAAAAAAACTTTGACAAACTCTGAACCAACCAACATGAGCATTGAGTCTGGGGAAGAGGGGCAGATATTGCCAATGCTTTTAATTAATTGATTTAAAAGGCTTATTTACATGCAGGGTTGGACAGCATGAAGGTATATACTGTCTTGAAGATGTGAATTTTTAACAAGTAGAGATTTTGCTATACTGTTTATACCACAGAGATAAAATAAAAACTACCAATATTAAGCTTGAATCAGCATGGTTATACCGCCACGACACAAGGGAAAACGAAATATATTAATGCTTGCTCAAAGTAGAGACTTTACAAGTGCAGAGCAAAAAATTACTTTAGCAAGTATTAAGACTAATTAAATGTCATAGACAGTCTTTTGCCAAAGGGAACCCATGACAGAAATCTTGGTAATAGAAGATTACACACGACATAAAACATATGTAAGGACATGGTTCCTATTCCTACTGTTGAAAACCCAGGGTTAAGAGAGTTGGTCAGCACCCTTGACCCCAGGTATGTAATTCCTAGCCACAAACACGTCACCAACAAGAAGCTGCTACATTAATATAGAGGATGCCAAGCCAAAATTCATACTCCAAATAATAGAAGAAAATAATCCAAAGAGATGAAAGCACAAAACACACCATTACTGTGATATAAAATTATTTACACCTTGCCAGAGGATTTTCACTATTCCACCTATCCTGATCTGAATGTATGCACTTTTATTTTTTTTTTACTTTTTTACTTCATTAAACAGTGAAACAGAAGAAAATAAAAAAGGTCAGTGACATCTTAAGGTTACTAAAGAAGCAGTCATCAATTCTAATCTAACACACTTTGTAAAATTCATAAAATGTCACCTCAAGGTACATGTTAAAAAATTATTATTCATAGTACTGGCTCTGTAGGTTAGAAACAAAGTGGCTCCTTGTGAGACACACAACACTATTTCAGCCAATAAGCAACAGGAGGCATTCGTGATCTTGCAGAAGAAGGAGGGAGGGGAGATGTGGGTTTATGGTTAGTGTACTTGGCAATGTGTGTCCATAAGTCTCAGGGTGAAGTTTGTGCAAACAAACAAATAGATAGGACTTTAATGCTTATAATTACAATCAATCAATAAAGAAAAGAAATCACCAAAGGGAGGCATGTGTTTGTTACAAATATGAACAACAATCTTTCTCCAGAATCAATGCATACCAAGGTGGTCACAAATTTTGACACTAGTAACAGTTACAAAAGTTACAAAACCATTAACTTGTTCTCTTGGTGGAAGGACATCCTTCTTGATGCCTTGCTAACTAAAATGAAAACTATCCAAAAATACAAAGATCCATAGATATGTGAAAACACCAAAGGTAGAAAAAACAGCTATTCTGTCCACTCATTTACTCTCTGTCTCACAGGAGCCGTGTATTCCAAATGAACAGCATTCACAAGGCAACACTCGAGCTCTCCATCAAAGGGGATTGAATGCATTCGTCACACATTGGGAAGAATGGCAAGAAAACAATACAAAATACTCCCCGAGGCTTTGGATCACATTTCAGACACACTTTGTGCACCGCCGCCAACAAGCACCGGCATAAACCGCTACCACTCTTTTGATGTGCTGGGCTACTGTTACTACATCACTTCAGAGTACGGACACAGACAGCAGGAGAAAGGAATACGCTTTACATATTAATACCAACTCAAGAACCCAGGAGAGCTAAATGAACATGTGTTAAAAACCCATGGCATATGTCAGTGCCATTTTTCCTTTAACCAGTCAGTTAGCAAGAAGAAACACTGTCTAAATCTATTTATTATCTATTTATTTATCTATACAATATCTATAATGTATTTTGATGGAGTAAAATCATCAAATACTATTAACTATGAATTTATACGCCACTATTACTTTCACCAATGTCTAAAGATTTACAGGACCCAGTTCTTCCTAATCTCCCTGCATGTACCGGCAGTTACATACAAAATGTTTACAATATTTCTTGGATTTTAAATGATTTGCACAACTGTCTTTTAATAAACTTGGATTGGAAAATACAATATTAAACATTAACGTTTGAATTTGAATGAATAATTTGCATCCATTTTATGGCTAATTCACTATATCTGCCTTGACTCTTTCAGCATGTAGGAAGTGTCTTTATATATTTTAAGAAGCTCAGTTTAAAGTTTTTTAAACAATTATTAAATTAGGCAAAGGATGATATGAAGAATTACTCGGAGTGCCAAATTGTATAATAGCTTTATATCAAAGAAATATTTTAAAATCTTCATTTATATTTTAAGTTATTAAATTGCAGGCAGCAATCGTAGAATAATCACACAACAACAATGCAATCAATTTTTTGCAATATAAATTAAGATACAAATTGGGGGTTTTTTTGTTTGTTTTTTAATAATAATAGAATTATTCACTGAAGGTTAAGTGAATATCACTAGAGATCAACTTATACAAGTCATATACAAGCAGCAATGAAACACCACCACCACAAACAAACAAACACACACACACACTCACACACACTCACACACACAGTAGGGTGCAGTGAAGATTATACACCACCACTTTTGTGTAAAAGGCCCCCTAATAAAAAGTTAAAAATTACTTCTCTAAAACCTTTTTGGTGAAAATGTATTGAACCATATTATATTCAATGAGAACCAAAAAAAGACATTCCGACAAGTATATTGAGGTAAAAGTACGGCTAATAAGCAAAAACACTGAAAATACCAATTTTTCAAAAAAGAGACTACTTTTTATTAGGAGCCCTGTCAGAGAAAAGTGGTGGTGTATAACATTCACTGCACACTTCTGTGTTTGTATATGTGTGTATATTTTTATATATACACATACACACATGTACACAGTAAGATAAATAAAAAATACTAATAGAAAAATAGTGAAATGCGTGTAGTGCAGAGGTGGTGTGTGCATGCACAGTGTGTACAAATAAGTGTGCACAAATAAGTGTGCAAAAAGTGTGCAGATTGTTCGTATAAACAGCGGTACGGAACACCACTGTAAACTTTCTGGGCAGATAAAAAAGGTCTGCATTTAACCATGTGGTGTTCAAGATCCGGAGGGAACCCCGACAAAACTGTTTGTACATCCACACGTGTAGGCGGCCTCTAAACAGCTTACATCAGTCACATCTGAGTCTTTTATATAAAATCCAGGAAGGTTTCATTAAATTCTTCATTATAAATCTGTTTTATAACTGAAGTTTCAAATTATTCTTTATTCTTTATCTATAACGTCCTTTTGATCCTTCAGCCTTTCTCACTGTATACTTCCGCCACATGTGATTCAACTCATCAGTTCGTTATAAAAGTATTATTGAGCTGTGCAAGAAAAAAATACAAAAAACATATGCTGTGAATGGCGTTCCCAAACCTGAAACTGAGCATAAGTGTCGATATTCATTGATCTGTGAGCATACTTCAAGCAGTACAGTTTATTAAGTCTGGAAATAAAAAAACGAGCAGTGAAAGTTATGAGAATAATACAGAAATATGAAATCATGGCTGAAATGAAAGAAGAAGTGAATAAAACGGCTTGTTTCACTGAAGCAGGGTGTGGGCTTTGACTGGAGAGACACAGCGGGGACGGCGTCGCAGCGTGCATGTGGAATGCTGCACGCTGACCAGGAATCGCGGAAGTTCAGTTCTTAACAGCTCCGGGCAAGCAGCTGCATATCAAACCGAAAAGAAAAAAACGAGGAAGATGAAAAGGCAAAGCACACATCTCACCACAGAGGGGTGGCTGAGAGAAAGTTTCTGTTCCCAGCCTCCAGCTCAAAGCTTAAAACCTGAGGTTTAGTCATAGGCAAAAAGCTTCTAGATGTGGGAAGGAACAGCGGAGATGTGAGCGTGTATTTACCAGCATAAAAAAAAGCCACTGGGAGGGATGAGGATGGACCAAAAATAAAGTGATGTTCTTGTTCAACTTAACTAAAACCGGCAGCACATGCTGCCCTGCCAGGGTCTCACACACAGAGAGAAGGAAATAGAGTTGCAGAAATGACTCAGCTTTGAACACACACTTACAGCGAACTAACTGTACCGTCCAGACTACTGCATGTGTAACACATTATAAAGTTTATAAAGCATAATAAACACATTATAAAGCGCCCCGTCTTTGAAAGGCATGTACTGTATAGACGAGTGCTGATGCGCGTGATGTGTTTGCACACATCCTCATTAACGCTATTGACTTCTGAAGATAATTTGCATTTCAAAACTGATGGTTTTTGGATGTAAACAATGTTGGCAGTCAGTCAGATTTTTCATTTCTGGAATGCGCCGTGACAATTTTCACTGACATTCAGACCATTTCTTAGAACTGGGTCATTTAAAAAAAATAAATAAAATCGCCATATTGATTTGGTTTTCTGTACATTTCGATTGAACAACAGTGTCGATTCTGCTGCATGTGGACCCGAACCAATGTGCAGAGCACGGTAGAGCTGCTTCAGTCAATGCTCATTTACCATTAAGAGAAAATTTGATTCTTAGAACAGTACGCTGTGCTCATTTCACAAATTTTGGTAGTTGATGTACCTGAGTTTTCCCCTTTTTGTAACTACAATTTGAAACCCGCTATTAAAAAATGAAAGTACTGGAAAGGAAGACACGGACAGTCACAATCTTCAAACAGGAGTTAAAGCTGACAGACACATCACATGCACACCCAGGTAAGAACCAGGGAAACTACACGGACAGGCAGTGGTGCTTAGAACTTATATAAGTATAAACAAAGATTTATTCACATGGTTACTGAACTGGTACTGTTAGCAACCTACAATTCAAGGTACTGCACCAAACGCCAAAATTCTTCACGCTGTGAAAAACAGTAATCGAGGCTCATACTCATACCTGAACCGCTGGGAAAAACATCACTGAAAAACTGTGGGTGAACTTTAATGACCGAAAGATCAACATGGAGTAATAAATAGACATATAATACAAGTGTAATATTAAGTTCATCACAAAAATACCAAGAACAGGTCAAGATAACACTCGGCAAAAGCAGGGTACACCCTGTACAACTTGCAGAACACCACACACAAAACCGTTGACACCCAAATTACCACCTAGGGGCAATTTTTGAAAGCCAAGCAGCCTGATGTGCATAAATTTGGACTGAGGGAAGAATATATGATGATAAGATAAAAGGTTTCAATGTGAACTTGTTTTGATGATGCCGTTGATGACGTAATGTCATGTAACCATCATGTTATGACCACCCCTCCCCAAAGTTCTGACTTTTACTAAAAGTGTTACGCTTTTGAGATGGGATTTCTTTAAAGAAAAACCAATATCACCACAGGGTAGGAAGATGCCATTCCGCTGGATAAGTTTACTTTTGTAAAAAGCCTTTCTATTCAAGTGAGTAATGCATTGCACGGCAGTTATAGTTTATTTTGCCAGGTAATAAAAAACAAAGATACCTACTGCATATAGCACATAGAATTCTGTTTACATTGTTAAGTTGATTTTATTTTATAGAAAAGTGTATTTTATGGTTCCTGAGTGGCGCATTGACAAGGTGCATGACAAGTTTGTATCCAGGTTGATGCCGCAGCCATCCGTGACCGGGAGTCCATGGAAGATAAATTGCCGAGCCTTCACGGGAGGGAGAAAAAGCATACACTCACTTCCCTGTCACTCACAGCAATCACCAGCCAATCATGGTTCATTCGCTCATTCGTATGAGCGGGTGAATAACTCTTTCGCATGCACAGCAGTTCGAAAAGAGGCAAATTTCAGCACTGCGTGTCACAAGGGGGCACGTTAATTAATTCGTTCGATTATTTATTTATTTAGCCTAACACTTTCCTGCAATCTTGATCACTTTGACTGCCGGACCTGTTTTTATACCACCACTTTTTTTGAAGCTAATCTAAAGGACATCTGCTTTGAAATTGCAGAGTTGAGCCAAAGCAAGCATCAAGCAATGGGCTTTTTATCTCGCATGATGCTTAATCACATGACCAAACACTCAGGGAATCATCACTGCTCAGAATATACGTTTGTATTTAGATTTTCTTGGCAACACATTGCATAGGCCATACAATACACTAATGTATTATGCTTTTAATTGATTTATTTATTTAGCATACTGTATTTCTCACTGGACATTCCATCCAGTGAGATTTTCATTTGCTGTACAATTACATCTGATACAAAGAGGTAGGTGTACACACACACACACACACACACACACACACACACACACAGCATTCTCTCACCAGTTAAAAACAAAAACACACTTTGTATGCAAATTAGCACACACATCATTTCCCTTTGCAAAGTGTAAAAGTGAGATATGATCACAAGTGGTCACTTGAGATGTGTGTGGAGATGTACTAAACACCAGGTGAGAACCGACGCACTTACAGCTGTCCCACACGGTACTACTAGGTGAGAAAGGAACACTGATCTTATGAGAGAAATCTTTTTTTTTTTGCTAAGAATTGAAGCAATTGTGCATAAGTGAATAATGTTAAAAAGATGACCAGCCATTGTTCACAAATATGAGCTAGGAACAAGGAGTCACCATGCTTTGTTACAGAATGTAGGAAATGTGTTTAATAGGAAATGGGTCAAAGAAGCAGGCTCAGGCGCTTGCATGGGTTTCCTCCGTGTAATCCAGGTTTCCTTCCACAGTCCAAAGACATTGACATTAGGCTAACTGGCTGCTCCAAACTGATGCTAGGTGTGATTGCGAATGGTTGTGTGTGCAGTTTTTTTTTGTCCAGTGATGATCGGGCGAACTGTTCAGGGTGTATCCCCCTTCAATCAACCCTAATAAGATTAAGTGGTTTGGAAAATTAGTGAGGGAGTAAAATTGTGAGGTTTGTGACTTATTCGGACAAAGTCTTCTAATACTCTGGGTAAATGGCACCTTAATCTCACATCAGATGTATATAATTAAATATATATTAAGCCATTTAGCAAATTCAGAGCTGCATCCAAATGAATTAAAACAAACAATACAATCCAGGCATGTTTGCAGCTGAATGTTTGGTGAGCTTCTAATCGCTAGATCAGAGCAACTACGCCAGCGCTGTCCTTATTCCCCCAAGCTGTGACTTAAAAATGAAAACCAGTTTGAGACAGACTGCAAACAGGCAGGATATTCCATTTCTACAGGGAGGACCATAAAGGATTGCAAGTTTTGCTAGCCCTGCCTTTCTTAATGAGCACTTCCTGAAATACCTGAGCTCTGTCTCACATGCTGTAACGGGCCTGCTGGGAAAGCACACGCTCCTTCTACCACTTTGCTCTTCCTAAACCAGTGACTTTTGAGCAGTCCCTGGAGAGCCGTTTCACTGCTAGTGGAGTGTTTCGCTGCCTTAACACACCTGATAACAAAACTGAGACAACATTATTATTACTTATGAGGCCCTAAAATCTGCTTCACCCCCATCATATCACAGGTATAACACCCAACAAAGAAAAAACACACCGCAGACACTGCAGGAAGCAAGCAGGGTTTACATTTAAGTCAAGTTAATCAGTGTATTATTTGGTCAATGAGCAATGTGTGAAACATTTACTAAAACTGGCTGCAAAAGGTAACTGGCATTAAAACAAACAATTCACCAAAACATATATACTTAAACCATGTACTTGCCGGCTTGTCCTATTTTTAATGACCAATCAGTATCTAGAATTAGCCGATAAATTTTAAACTAGATAAAAATTAGAGTAACTCGAGTTCCGTATTTATATATTTTTAAGCCAGATATACATGCATACATATTATTAATTAGCAAAGCAATATTAAATCGAACACTTTTCTGTAACTTCTATTACATTACTAAAGTTGGAAGAGCCTACAAAACAAAACACTACAACAATTATTAACGTCCAGTCCATAAACACTGCAGCTACAGTAATGTTTTATAGATGAATGATGCAATAGTCTGAAGGTCCAGGACAGATCAAACCGTGGGAGTGGCATGAGCCAATGCAACAACACTTTTAATCTATTTAAAATATTTAACATAAGATAACGCTTAGTGCCACAAATATACAGGCATCGCCCACAATTAGGGGTTTTGATAGTGGGTAAAAACAATTCTGAAAGCTTTAAAACCACAGTGGAATGATTCACACACAGAGACATAATCATAGCCATTTTGTATGAAATGCTGATATTTTGACAAGGTTGTGGATGAAGATTTACAACTTATCATTGGTCCTAAACCAGTGTGGCAAACTCATGGAAACAGCTACTGGTCCGTACAAAGTGCAACCTGGCCGTAAATGTGCATGCATTTTCGGGGGCAAAAAATCCATTTAAATAAAATAAATAAATACTTGTCTGACAATGTTATATTTTATATAATCTTGATTTTATTTCAAGACATGTAGAATTTGGCACCACTGTTAGCCACTATAAACAATAGTTTAATAAAATATGGACACAACCTGGAAGTTCCTTTAAGAAATCAGAATATACGCTATGCTACAGGCAGCTTCATTCATTCAAATTAAGTGTTACGACAGACTTACTCTTCATCATTTTAAAGCAACCTTAACAGCAGTTTTTTAGAACAATTTTAGATTTTCTGTTCAGGCTTGTTGGCAGCTTCTGAACGTGGCGGTGTTACTGTTGACACCTGTAGCGGTTTGGGTTGCATGACCACTGTCAAATCTGCAGCCATTTCACACTGAGGCTATAGAAATGGCCCAAAACAATCTGCAGTAAAATGGTCTCTACAAATAAAGGAACGAACGCTGGGCGCTTTCCAGTCTGAACCGTGTTCATTTAACTTCCTAATCCATTCATCACACAATTTTTCCGGGTCGGTTGGGTTAGGGAAAACACCTAACAAACGGACCACATGGTTATGTGAGTACACTGTTCGTAATCATTCGGGTTTACAAGTTTCCTTCAGCATCATCACTTCCCATAAGTCATTGCACAAAAGACATACCTTATTAATAAACTTTGCTCTGTGTAGCAGCCCTTAGGAAGAACCAGTGGAGAGTCTCTAACAGGAGTTTGTGTATTTATTCGTCTGAAGTTTGATAGATTTTTTTTCTGCTGACAGCACCCACGGCTTCATTTTCAGAGTGCACACTGAGCACTTATCTGTTGCTAAGTTACCATCTGTGACACTCCCCAGGTTCGGGTGGACTGAAGAGACAAGTATAGACAGGCTTTTCCCTGAGTTTATTTTCACTTCACTCTTCTCAGCATCTGTTTTACTGATGCATGTTCTCCCACTGAGACAGACAGCCACGAGTTCCATGAGCTTGGAGAGAAAAAAAGCTGCACAAAGGGTGACTTAAACTGAATAAATAAATAAAAAAGAAACTATATAAATGCTAACAAAATAAAAAAAAGTGCTCATAAACTTAAAATAAAAATATACATAACTCGTCACAACACAGAAAAAGGAGTGGTCCATGTTTTCCTGCACTCTCCAACTTCACAATGACGTAATTCCGGGCTCAGGCTTCCCACTTCCCAGTTAAGCTGAATGCACGACTAGTCTCAGTTTCCGATGACCTGCCTTCATCTAAATAATTTACAAAAATACATACGAATGAATAACCCACCAATCTAGAAGACATACTGCTAGAGAAACCATGACTGCTCATGTTTGAAGTAACTGAAATATAGCAGGCTTTGCAATCCACATGTATTGAAAATTATAATATTGCATTCTTTAGATATGGTGCATATGTTTCATTGTTCTCCACCACCACACATCTTCCTGCAAATAAATAAATAAGGTGCTTTCCAAAACTAGATGTGCCAATAAATAAATGCATTAATATATATTTATACACACACACACACACACACACACACACATATATCCAAGGCTCTGGAAGACATAAAAGTTCACTTGCCCATCTTAAGAAGCATTAAGAATTATTCCCAACGCAGTCGAGTCGTGACTGATTGTTAAATCACTATTACATTGATCTCAGGTCAGCTGTGTGTGTTAAGGCTAGCAGTAGCTGATGGGAAATAGCGACATGTCAGTTTCTCCACATCAGTGTACATTGCTGCTGGCAGGAATGTTTGGGAAACGCTGGTGTTGCACTCAGAGTGAAGTGACTACAAGTTCAGCAATTCAGCCCATAAAATGTTTAGAAAACTAAAAGCTACAACATTAACCACAGCAGAGAAATTGAAACTCCTTGTCACTATCATTAAAGCTGGACAAGGAATGCAACGCCAAGTGTCAAGCCCTCACAGCTTTTAACGTCAGACTTCACTGTGAATCCACAAACCTGCCTCTTTCCGTTCAAATCCCTAGCAACACCAACACACACCAGCAAACATGCACAACCACATGCACAGCAACACACAAGAAAAAAAAAAAGACACAAGCACATCCATTCACATACTTTCAAAATCAAATACATATGCATACAAGCAAACAATACCATCTACACATACATCCACAAACAATCACATACACAACCATATCTATCTATCTGTGTGTGCACAACCAACCATACACACATGCACAAACCACACAAACTCTCATACACCGACAACCAACATATACCTACTGAACTACACATGCGCAAAAACCACACATACCTACCAAAAAAGGCACATACATGAACAACCAACCAACCAACCAACCACACACACTCTCTCTCTCACACATACGCACACTCCCACAAGCACTCACAACTGAATTAAGCTGAAAAACTAATTTAATAATCATTACTCTCTTTACATGAATTCTTCAGTTATAACAATGTGCTTTTAAAGGACTTGAATATTTCACATGTTTAATACACAGGAATGCCCTTTTGCCTTCATCCACACACACACACACACACACACACACACACACACACACACACACCCCAGAAACCTCAGAGTGTAGATAGCCTTGTGGTTTATATCTCTGTGTATCTTTCCTTTACTGCAATACTGCTTTGTTTTTTCTCCTCTCGTTTGATCCAGTACAATAAGCCCTACCGCTCACAGAAGCGAAACACCTCGCTGTCAGATAAAAACTGAAAACATTCACAGCTGGGCTGGCACTTACTCTCATAACATCAGGCAGGGAGTGGCATTTAGCTTCATTTATACTGTTAGAATGCAGGAATCAAACAATGCTGGACGCTTCCCTGATTTCGAAGCTAGTTCATCTGGGTGACACCGTGAACACTCATTTCTCATTCAGGACTGCACCTGCACTGCTTTTTCATAGAGTTATGATGAAATGGACTGAAATGTCCTGGATAGATGAAACAGGATTATATAGAAGTAGGACAGCGCATTAGCCAAAGTTGAAGGGCACCTTTAACATGGACATCTGAAAAACATATGGCGTTAGTTTAGCTGGATGAGGGAAGCGAAATTAAAATAGATAGGTTAAGTTTCATAACAACCGTTGCTTGGAAATAAAGTTGTGGATAAGCAACTAACATGACTGATGGTGATCAATGTTGCCTTTTATTGTGTAACCTGTTTTCAACATTTCACAGTTCTTTAATGTGAAGCCAGTTCTGCTTAATAGGGCCAAGTAACATGTCAATATACCATTAATATCAATACTAACAAGAACCAAATTCACTTAGCAGTCGATTTAAAGAGCGTTCAGACATGCAGAGATGCATCCTGTGTCCAAAATCACTCACTTATTCACTACCCCCTAATCAACATATAAGGACTTAAATGTTAATGACTATGTAGTGAGCTCATCGGTGTTGAAACGCGTTCAGACGCTACTCCTCAACGGCATTCAGAGCTGGTGGTTTTCTGCTGCATGTCTTTCACTGCACTGTAACTGTAATATACTTTACTTGGACATTTATTATGAACAGAAAGGGTGTTTACACCTTCTACTGACCCAGTCAAAACACTTCTGTCACAATGAAAATATAAGTGTTCTAGAATGAACTGGTTTCAGTGATGCTTTTGTGCTCTTTAACAGAAATTTACCGTAGGACTCGAAGGTGCCAGACGCCCGGTAAAATGGCACAGGAGATTTGCAGACGTGAGATTAAATACTATTCCTACTAACAAATAGAAGCACTCAGAGAGCGCAAACCTCGGCCAAGAAAGGACTGTCTCTGTGTGCTCCAACAAAAACGAATCCTTTGTTCCCTGACCCATTCTCCACCTCCCTAAAAATTTTAGGAAAATCCTTTTAGGAATTTTTCCCACAGAGTTATTTTCATACAGACAAACAAACAAATAAATAAATATTGGGCAAACAAAAACACCACCAAAGACAAAACCTCAAAATAATAATGATTAATAATGGTTAATGATTCCAAAAATGACTGTTGAATTCAACGAAATCCACTGAGCCTGAGTCGAGTAATTGTTTTGGTAGGTACTGCATGGGAACATAAAAAAAAAAATTTATGAGCGCAGTGAGTGTAACTGCTAAAGACAATATTTGGTTGGGCTCGGTGGCCTTCCCAGGATTCCATGGGCGACTCGGTTTATGTGGTAGCGCATTTGCGGCACGATTACAGGAAGGATGAAAAAGCCACGTTGGTTGGGCTCTGTAGCGTCCATGCAGGAATAAATGGGCCTGGAGAAATTAACAACACGCGTACAAGCGGACTGTATAGACTTGGATCAACGGCACCTCATGCCACGCCACTCCTCTATGAGAACTTCTAGTATATATATAAATTATACAGACAGAGAAGAAAAGCAAAATAAAAGATTTTTATAATTAAACGCTTCCATTTTAAAGTATGACGACGATGACGCTGCCTCCTCCAAATGACGGAGTGCCGCAGATAATCGTCATGTCAATTTTTCAGACAAACCACATGACAAATGCAAATACTGTTTTTATACAACCGTTTCATTAATTTTTTTGTCTGTATTGAGAAAGGACAAATTTAGACACAGTATAGCCAAATGCTTAGCTTATTGTTGCTTTACTATCAGTTTACTGGCTCACATTCATTCATACCCTCCATTAATAGATCTTATCTTCATTCCTATCAAAATTCTTGAGTAAATGTCTGTACAAATGATTTGTGAATACATCTGTTTGTATTTGACAATACAAGCAGAGCTTCTAAATACACATACTTGAGAACATTCATTATTTATCTTAGTATTACTTCATTTAAGATTTGGGCGGAGATATTTGCCCTGTTCCAACTATACTCCTGTGTGGTTTGGGTTAAATTATTGTACATATTCTTTTTCCCCTCTGCTGTCTCTGTGTAATAACAGTAAGGGCATTCATATTATATTTATCTACTATATCAAGCCTGTTATATTTATCCATTTACACATTTAGATTTTAATGTAACCTTGCAGTACATGGTTAAGGGCCTTGCTCAAGGGCCCACCAGTGGAAGCTTGTGTTCAGATCTGGACCAATGACCTTCCTATGAGAAATCCAATGTCTTGTGCACGGAGCTTCCACTGTTGTTGTTGTTAATATTACTATGGGTGTCACAGTTGTATTCATCATACAATCCTGAGCCCAGATTATTATCTGTACAGAGTTTCTGTCTACATCTTGCCATGTTGGCGTAAGTTCCTCCCCCCCACTGTACAGAAACAAGCAGGTAGGAGGACTGGCAATGCTAAATTGCCCCGACACGTGTATGTGTTTATACGTATACATGGACTTGTGTCTCACCCAGAGTTAACCCTCCTGTTATGTTGGGCTCAGACTACATGAAATTAAGTCTTGTTAGTCTTTTACAATAGTCACTACTTCAGATGAGATTAACCAATCATAATGGCCGAAATTCTTGCTGTTTCTTGGACAGAATACTGGCAATCCTGACCAATAATAATTTTACTTTCTTGAATGCCGTCATGGAGGAGGGTCAAGAAATTTTCAATCATGGCCACGAAGTAACACACTGAGGGAATTGTCAAACTAGGTGAGAGGAAAAAAAAATTTTTTTAAAAATCGGAGATGCTAGACTTTTCCTCAGGGTGCTGTAGGACATCGCCGATGCCTTATTGCTGTTCTTCGATTATATCACACTTCACGAGCCATTCATTTTCGGGACTGACACTGGTCATTTGTCACCAATGACAAAATGGTGTCAAATATTGAGCTTAATCTGTGTAGTCTGATCCTGGTTTACAGGCTTTGGATTGAGCACGACCCTGAGCAGGATGAAGGGGTTAGTGAAAATCAACAAATATACGTATTTATTATTTATTCAAGTGACTTTCTCGTTTCTGATTGGTGGAGATCAATCAAATAATTCTTGGCATTGCATCACTGCCATGAGGAAACTGAATTATTGCAACATTGCTGGCAGACACGTCGAATGATTCTAATACAATGTGACCCAAAAAAAAAAAAAAAACTTCTACATTTCAAAGGTAAATGTAAAAAAAAAAATCATTAAAGATAATCAGATTATTATTTGCACACATGAAACTTTATTCCATACAGGTTTTATTCATTATTTGCACGCATGAAACTTAGTGAGGCAGGAGTGGTGGTGCTACGGTCTGTTAAAAAGATAAAGAGATCTTAAGTAGCCCAACCCCAACTTGAAACACCTTAGGAATGCAGAACTCGATGTGTGGATTCAGTACGATGGAGCTATAGCACACCTAACGCGAAGGTCATTGAAGGTGCTGAAGGAAACGTTTCCTATCAAGTGTATTTTATGGCTCCAGAGTGGCGCATCGACAAGCTGCGTGACTACCAACCTGGAGATCGCAAGTTTGAATCCAGGTTGATGCCGCAGCCATCCATGACCAGGAGTCCATGGGAACTAACTGGCCAAGTTCTCACGGGAGGGAGGGATCACATACGCTCACATCCCTGTCACTCACAGCGATCACTAGCCAATCATGGACGTCTGTGAGCTCATTCGTATGAGGGGGCGAATGGCACTTTCCCTCCGAGTGTGTTAGGCCGCCCCCAAATACTCATGCGCAGCAGTTCTAAAAAAAGGCGGGTGGCAACATAGCATGTCACGGAAAGGGCTTGTGCATGCTTACACCCCTCCCAGGTTGGTGGTGGTCATGTGATAAGCAAGGCGATACATTATGGGTGGGAATTGGATACAACTAAATTAGGGAGAAAAATGGGGGGGCATCTCCTCCCCCCCCAAAAAATGAAAGGGTATACTCATCAAACCCCAAACTCTTGAAGTGCTTAAGGTTGCTATACAGCAGGAGACCGCCGCCGCCGTTCCACCCCACACGAGGACGTCCATTTCGAGAACGTCGTCTTTAAACCATGATGTATAAAACCCGCACTGAATAAAGCCACAGTGCTCGTGTGCGAATAATAATCTGATTATCTCTAACCGGTTTTCTTTCTCCATTTACCTTGGAAATGTGGGTGTAGTTTTTTTTTGGGTTAGCCTGGTGGCACGCGCAACCTAGTAACGTGACCGCCCCCTCCGAAAATATTCCAGACGAACGATAAGTAAACGATAACCCGCCGTTCGTACGATGGGGAATTATTCCATCTCCGAGGGGTGTTATCCACCTCGGCCTCGCCGGATAACGCCCCATCCGGGGGGAATAATTCTCAGTATCGCGCTCGGCCTCGGTCCATCGGTGGTGGCGGCGCTCGCCTTATACCTTCTTCCCTGAGCTCTTAAGTGGATGTGAAGGCTGTCGTGCTTATCAGGATGAGGGAGGTGTAATGACCAAGCTGTTCGAACTGAGCCCTGAATTCCCGGATGTTTACAAAAGTTCCAGAATGGGAGAATTTGGGGAGGGGGAGGGGGAGGGGTGTTTGTGCAATGGCTTTCCAGCACCGATAGCAGCCGGCCTTTCTCTCAAAACATGTAGGAACAGGAACACATTCCCGACAGCCGTGTAGAGGAACTTCCCAAACACTCTTTCACAACACACACGGCTCCTCCATTACCCAGAAGAGCCAGTGTTTTTGTTTTGTATGTTTGTTTGTTTGTTTGTACGCGGTGTAGATAAACACGTCCCGGCTGTATCCGCTCTCAGAAGGCTCGGTGGGTCATAAACAGCAACAAAGTCACAAAACACAGCAGTGAAAAAGGAGAAAACGGAGGTAAGACGGTCGGAGTTGTATTCTATCAGCTCTGTAATCAATCAGTGCTCCATCATTCCCGGTCAGGCCCCGCACGCGCGCACAGGAAACGGGTGGAAACAAGGCAACTCTGTAACTGAAAACCGCTCAACGGTTACTTTTGTATTTATTCAAATCCACCAGCACGGTGGAGTTCACGAACACGACTTACAGCCTTCCCGAAGGCCCTAGATATCCCAGAAGTGCGCAGGGACAGTGAAGAGAGAGTGAATAAAGCCAGGGACAGCAGGCTTCCACTTGAGCGCTCAGACTCAACTTACTCACCGACTCCGTACTTTTCCTTCTTGGTGGGAATCCAGCGCGTCATCCTCTCTCTCTCCAACTTACACAACTAGATCAGCTCGGAAACAGCCTTCAACCGCTCCACGCACATACACGGCTTCCCCCCCGGGACACTTTCTTTTGTGTGTGTGTATATGTTCTCGTCTTCCCTGTTAGTTAGTTAATGCGGTGAGGGAGTCACATCTAGGCGCCATTTTCCATCCTTAACTGCCCGATCCGCGAGGGGGTGCACGCGCTCGCACGCACACGCACAGAGAGAGAGCGCGAGAGGAAAAACTTTTGGTCACGTGGTCAAGGCTGTACCCACCCAGATTTAGTTTGATTTACCTGGGAGTGTTATTCTTTCTTTATGAGGGCAAAAATATAATATAATTTAATACAATATAATTGATATAATATAATACAATAAAATATAATTTATATAATTTCATATAATATAATTCATAAAATGTAATATAATAATTAATATAATATAATAAAATATAATTAATATAATATATAATTTCATATAATATAATGAATAAAATATAATTATTATAATATAATTAATATAATGTAATATAATAATTAATATAATATAATATATTCATTCATCCATTTTCTGAACCGCTTATTCCTAATTAGGTTCACGGGGAGGCTGGTGCCCATCTCAGCCGACTCTGGGCGAGGGCGGGGTACACCCCTGACAGCTCGCCAGGCCATCGCAGGGCCAACAGTCACACAACCATTCGCACTCACACTCACACCTATGGGTGATTTGG